>VZRH01005865.1:1246446-1277508 GCA_013397555.1 Urocynchramus pylzowi | reverse complement strand
GGCCGCTGCCGGGGGCGGGCGTGCCTGCCGAGGGCCGTGCTGCGCCTGCCCTGCGCGCCCGGTGTTTAGGAAAACTTGGGAAGGGTGTCTGGTGATGTCTGGCGGCGGCGGCGCCGAGGCCCGTATGGGACCGCACGTACGCCTTTGAGCCAGCAGAATTAGCTCAGCAGCATTCCTGCTGCTGCCGCGGGAAACGCGCTGACTACGCACGAAAGGTGGAGCGCGGCAGAGTCCGACATGTGACGGAACCCGGTGCGAGCCTGGGGGGATACAGGAGAAAATGCTCCAAATCTTAGCACTCTCCGTTTCCTTAATCTCACGCGCTTTTATAACACCCTTGCCAACATCCGCTGTAAGTGTGCAAGGGCGACTTCTGTGCGTACAGACTTTTGAGAGAATTTAAAAGTCTGTTACATGCCGATGCTGTAAAGTCTGAACAACAAAGTGCTGATAATTGCATACATTTTTATAATTAACAAACAACTTATCGAAATAAAATTGAGTACTGCCAGTATCTTGGAATAATGGACACAATTTCTATAACAGCTTTATATCTGAGTGTTCAGAAATGTACACACAAAATAATAAAAGATGTGCTAATAGAAATGAAGCCTAGACTCCTCTGCATATGGAGTAGGCACACATTATAACCAGATTCATTAGCAACCAAATCTAAACCAGCTCTCTCCCTTTACTCCATGACTAGCTGGTTTTGCTGTCTCACAGCAGGGGTGAAAAAACAGCATCACTTCTCTTTTCTTGAATCTGGTCCTGGGGGAAATGTGTCTTCCATTTCTCCTTGATTGGAGAGAAGGAGCCTGTAGAGGCAGATGTTACTATGAAAGTAAGACTACAGGAAATTCCCAGCCAGCTCTCTCATCAGGGACCAGTGCTGCTTCACACACCTGCACAAGTGATTTGAACCAGCGTAAACAACTCAGGTAAGTGCTGTGCTACTCCCACTGCAGATTCCACCAAAATTCCCCAGGCAGTCAAGATGCAAGTTCTGAAGCAGCCAAACTGATCTGGCCTAGAAGGATGCAAATGAAAGGAACTTATGCGCCTACATGTCTCCATATTTTAATATCTACTCAACGATTCCCCATTGTTGAGCTGGTGATGAGTCAAAGGACTTCCGAGATTACTGAGTATCTTTATGTAAAATAGCATCAAGCTTTATGATTCAGTTCTTTTGGATTACCAAAGTAGCACCAAGAAAAGTTGGTTTATGAAGTTAGTAGTTCTGCATTTATTTTACCTTTGTTGGATTGTATTGGATCAGTAATACAATGGCATGCTGTGGTAGAGAAACTTTCATGTCTGACCATCCAGGAGCTACTCTGGCAGTCACACTCTCACCCACCTAAGCTGGGACCAAAATCCCCTCCCAATGGGCAGCCCCAGTGAGCCTGACACCCCCCCATACTCACACAGTCAGACAAGGTCTCCTCACCATCTCAAAGCCAGGTTTCCTACTGCAGAGTCTCACCGGTCCCAATCCTTAAAATAATTCAATCTTGATGCAACAACTAAAGAACAGCTTGAGCTGAACAAAGGAAACCCTGGGTTTTTAAACCCTCACAGTCTAAGCATGGGAACGTTTTGGGGTCCGTGGCTCCTGCCATGTCTCTGAGTGTCCGGTCACCTGGTTGGGCCACAGGTCCCTGAGCTTGCCAAAGGGTTGGCAGTTCACAGCCTCTTGCCTCGGACTCCAGCCATCCAGAGAGCTCAGTCTGCAGCTTACACTGCAGCTGCAAACCAAGCTACCTGCACTGAATGTATTCCTCAACAGTACAGTGAAATGGTCTTTTACTGTTACGGCTGCACGGCCATCTAATGAGCTCCAGCTTTTTGGGATTGTGTCCAAAAATTCAGTCTCAGAAGCTATTACTTTCAGTTTTGTAGGCTTAAATAAATGAATCTGTCTAAACTTCAGGCCACCACAACTGTGGCTGAGTGGTCCAATATGATAAATGCCAGACTTTATAGATTCCCTGATAGAATCCATCTGCAGGGTCAGTATGGCACTGAGGCAGCCCAGTCTCTGAGGCTGTTGATTCTGGGTGTTGAATCAGTTTTCCCTGCCTTGTACAACAGAAACGTGCTTCAGCTTGACTGAAAATTGATTTCACAGTGCAGGCTTTTGTTAGTATTAATGCAATGCTTGCAAACTGATGGGATAATTACCTCAGAAAAAGACATGCATCTAACTTGCTTACAGACTTTATGGAGTTACCAGGTGGCTCCAGCAGGTAGCTGGTCAATAGTCTTTTTGCTGAAGCACTAGGCTGTCAGTATGACTCCTCCATTAAGCCACTCACTGCATATTTAAAGCTGAGGGAGATAACTGTGAATCTTTATGTTGTAAATCAAATTTGCAAATATTTTAAAAGGCATATTGCACATCTTGGAGGGGCTGGAAAAAAGAAACCATTCCAAAGTAGTTCAAGGCAAGAGATGACAGCCATTTACCAAGAAGTGACCACAGGTTTTTTCACAATCTACCATGGATCAGAAGAGGCTGTGCTCTGAGGGAGCCTCAGGAAACTTGATTTTGCTAGCGTTGACAGCTGCTGTTGGTTTACTTCCATATCACCAGGGTTTTCACTGCCTATCAGCACCAGCACCAGGAGTGTGCCACGAGCAGCAGTGCTGGCATGGGAGTCAGGAATCACATATGGCTCCAAAGCTATGGGCTAGTCATAACCGAGTTAAAGTTTACAGGACCTGAAGGTCACTGATTCAGCTGCTAGTCCAGACCAGAGGCTGCCAACTTCTTCAGGTGCTCTGTCCTGGTCACGTACAGACAGTGAGTTAAAACCAAAGTGGAAGTTTCTTAAATTACTCAGTCTTTTCTTGGTTTTTTTAGGTACATTGCAAAGACATGGACGTTTCTGGAATTACTAACTTGATATATGTTTTTTTGTGAGCTACAGTGAACTCCTGGAGTTTTCCATCACTAGCTGCAAGAACAGACAGAGCAGCAAGTCAGAGCAAAGCAGAAACAGAAACAAAGTATTAATAGGAAACCGGTGTTTCCACATGTGCTGCAACAAACTGGGGTAGCGTGTCTTCCGCGTTGGTGTATATGGAAAAAAGGAGCTCAGCAGACTGAACGTCTTTCCATCAGGTTCCGGCATAACGTTCACCTGTACGCCAACAATCCATATAAAAAAGGTTTACTTGAAGAGGAATGAGGCTGCAGCGATATACTGCAGCGCTGGCACCGATCCCAACGTTACCGGGGAAAGGCCCAGGCGCCGGGCCGCTCGTCTCTCGTCTCGGGGCGACGGGAACAGCCGGCGGCGGGCGGCAGCGTGCCCCGCCCCGAGCCCGCGCGGCATTTCCGGCCGGGCTCGTCACGTCCGGGCGGCGGAGATGCCGGTAAGGCGGGTGGTGGGGGGTGGTCCGGCCGCTCCTGCGGGACTTGCCGACCCCTGTGGGCTGCGAGAGCCCAGCGAGCCGCGGAGCGCGGGGGGACGCCCCGGCCCTCCTGTCCTTCCCATCCCCGCNGGGCCGGGCAGCGCTGGCTCTGGTCCCCGTGGGTCACTCGGGGCCCGCCCTGCCGGTGCGGGCTGACAGGGGCAGCGGGTGGACGCGGGAGTGTGGCCGGGCCCTGGCCCTGGCCCGCTGCGTGCGGAGGGCTCCGTTGCTCTGCGCTCGCTGTGTGCGGTGTCTTGCCCCTTCGCGGCTAGCGAAGCTCCGTGCTGCAGTGCTGCTCTCAGGAGTGTGAGAGGATGGCTTTTAGGTGCTCTTTTTAGCTGATCGAGTATTCTCGTTACTTTTTAACGTAGTCAGTAGATTGGTAGTTGTGTTGGAAAGGCGAAAAAACTGTATGTAGTTCACATTTTTCTCCCATCAGCAGTGTCTGAGTGTTTTCCCGGCAGGCAAGAAAAGCTTGTTCTCATGTTCCCCTTTTAGCGCAAGCATCATATGGGTATTTGTAAAATAAGTTCTATTTATCTGGGCTCATCAAGAAATTAAATTTCTGATTCTGTGAAATATCTCGACTAACAGGAAGAACTGAGGTTTCCTGCTGACAGGTTGTTTGTATATGGCTCCCTTTTATCAATAATTTGGATAATTCCACTGTGTTGTGGGCTGGGAATTCAGCTTCCTCATATCTTGCATACTTTGTGATTTGCAGTTGATCCCATAAGTTTCCAGAACAAACAGGGCAATTATCAATTAAAAATTAGTGGTTGCAAGGAAAATATGGTAAATAACATCTTAATGCAGTCAAATTAATTTTAAAGGCTATTTTGTTGATTCAGTGAAAACAGAAATCCAGGATCCTCTGTTATTGAGTTTTACCGATACCTCAAAGTATATTGTACAGTTGCATCAACACATGTTCACTTCTTTTTGCTTTGCTCTTGTTTTTCAGTTCCTCTTTCTTTATGTTTCCTTTTTTGTTGTTTTAGGTTAAATTAATTATTTCCTCAGCAGAGCTTCTTGCAGAAGGACCACCACACTGGTTTGCACTTAGGAAAATATGAAAATAAGCAGGGAGTGTTGTTCTCTCTGAACTAAAAAAAAAAAAAAAAAAAAAAAAAAAAAAAAAAAATCTGTGCCTTGCTGAGAACAGCTGCAGGAGTTGGACACTTGAATCAATGTTATCGGATGAGTTAGAATCCAAACCTGAGGTGAGCAATTATGAACTGAGTTTGGTTCCCAGGAACGTTTATGGGCAACGCTTAGAGTCAATGAGTTTACTCAGTTTGCTGCTTACATACTGATTTTCCAAGTATTTTCAGTGACATCTTCTAATGCTTCCATGCTGTGATTTGAATGGTAAAAAAATCAGAAAATATTGCAAGTTTTTTCACTTCCTTTCAAGTATCAGCCAATATTCTTGCCTGTTCTTGGGTTACATTTTTTTCCACTATTATAGCACTCTTTTGTTATAAGAATAAAATAAATTAACAAATTGACTATTTCTTTCCCTCAAACCAAATTGACTTTACTTGGTTTTGGACACTCTAAATTATTCTATCAGCATCAGTTGGTCCTGTTCTTCAAAGTACTCCTGTTTCCATTAAGCAGTTGGCAGAAGTGGTAGGCAGCAGCACACAGGGGATCCCAGTTGCTTGGTGTGAGGCTGCTGGGCTCTTCCAGGTTCAGCTGGTAGCACTCTGGGCATGAATTGCAGGGACATCTGTGCATGCCCAGCTGGCCACAAACACAGGGAAGGCATGAACACATTGTCACATGCACAGGGAAGGCATGAACATACACATTGTCACATGCACAGGGAAGGCATGAACAACCATGGTTTGCTGGTGGGCTGTAGCTGTACCCTCATCACTCGACTCTCATGCATACTCACATTCATATGTCTCTGCCAGGCCTATAGTCCTTCTGCCCAGAGCCAGGGCTTTTAAGCCAGTTTCTGGCTGGAATATTTTTTGGTTTTTTTCCAGACTGTGGTAGCTTCCTACTTGCATTAGTCAACTAGAAACTCACTAGCAGTGGACTCACTTGTGGGTAGAATATTTAGGAATGTCTTTGGTAGTTAGATAGGAGGGCCTGCATTGATCAGACACAGCAGTGTACTGACTGGCAAACAGCAAACATATGACTGGAGTCTCTTTCTCTTCCCCCTACCCCTGGTTCTTTATTTATCCACCTTGATTCCTCCTTTGATCCTCCCCCTAAACATAGCATAATAAGCTTAACACATTCTGCTGTCTTTGCTATATTGGATAGTAAGTCTGGTCTGTCATATGAGACCCATTCTGATAAGGCACAACAGCTGTTTTTCTTACCAGTTAAAATTTCTGCTCGAACCTTTACAAGGTGTTACTCCAGCAGCGGCTCACTAAGCAGTTGCTGAGGAGTTCTGGGTTTTGTTACTCTTACCTGTAATGTGCTAGATACAAGTGTTTGCAATTTGTTACCACCACCACCACCTCCTGCCTCTCCTATTTCTTCCCTTTTTTTTTCAGGCTGAATGGCCATTAGCTAGCTCTCTGTGCATTTCCCCACTTAAAGATGCAGGGGTTGTACCACTTGGTATTCTTGCTTTTCCTGGTTCTCAGCTTTACCTCTGTAGGTGGCTGAAGTCCTAGAGCAGAGGACATAGTACAGCTATGAAACACCTTTTGGGGAAGTTTGCAAGACTTAATTGAATGGTTTTTGTTGAGTCTTCTCAACAAAAGTCTTGAGTTTCTGTCCCTATAAGCAATACAGCATGTATCTTAAACTGGTACTCTAAAAAGAATGACGATTACAGGCTGGCAATTCATTACAGCTCATGTGATATGTTAAGGCATTTGTTTCTTAACAGAGCAGCCAAAGCCCTTCCAATCACACTATTCAGGAAAAGCAGCTGCAAATTTGTAGCAGCTCTGAGTAGTCTCAGCACAATCTGCAAAGAGTTCCTCTCTCTTGCCTTGTCACTGATATCTCATACATTCTATCAATTTTCTTCTGAGTTTTGAACCATAAGGTGGGAGGACTTTGTTACTTTTGTCTGTGAGTGGGTGGGTTCCCTTAGATTATTTCTGACAGCCAAGGACCAGCACAGTTGTAATGCTCATTGCTCATTCCTCAAATAGGAGCTGCAACTGGGCCTTGTCTTTTCTTGACTTGAGTAAGGTATTTGTTAATTAGGCTTGTTTACATAATAGTCCTATTTCCTCATGGCAGAGTTGCATTTCCTTCTCAGCAAGCCCATAATATGAGTTGGCTGTTTATTCTCCAGAAGAAACAGGCCTGTTTTAATGAATAAAAGTTACAGTGGTTGTTGCAGAGGGCATCCTTTCTGTAGATGCTGTCTTCTAAACCATGTTCCTCAATCTTGATCGAGGCTATTTTATACTAGAAATTTTGATTTATTTCCATGTATATATACCCTTTGTTTTTTTAGTCCTGATTACGGAACTTGGGTGTTAAGTTAGTACTATTTTCTATTGCTTTGATGTGAAACTGATAGATTCCCTTTTTACACTTTTCCCAAATAGCAGTTCAAATGCCTCTGAAAGTAAATAATGATTTTATATCTTCTAGTGAGCCATGGCACCACAGTTCTTATAGCCACAGATATTTTTTATATACCCTACCATGTGAGAAATATATTAAGAGCTAGCTGTATTTCTGTGGCATCTAGATGATAACAATTAAAGCACTATGTCTCTATTGCATAGACTCCTTTGCTACTGGTTTTATCCCTAAAGAAGCCACTAACATACCATTAAATATTTAATGCTTGAGTAGAGGTAAATCCTCCTTTCATAGAAAGTTACAAAGTTGCTTGGAGACAATTGTATGAACAGATGGATCTGCTTTTTCTTCTGGACTCCCTGCCCCCAAAGCTATGTAACTATCCTTCCTCAGGGAACTGCTAAGATTTGCATTTTGCATGCTTTAAGCCTTGGAGGTGATTTATTACACTTGCACTTGTATTTGCAGTCACCTCCACCATACTGGTCCAGTGCAGGCTGCTTTCTGCTCTTGGGGTAACTCTTAGCACAATCAAACGAGTTACAACTCTGTTCTGTAAATTGAAAAGGGTGTGAAGAGAGGTATTTTAGCCTCTTTCTCTCCTCCTCAGTGCCTCACAACCAGAGACACTTGTGGTTTAATTAGTTCCCCAGAGGCTGTATAGGAGGAGATCCCAGTTTCTAGGTAACAAGCCTTCTGCCCTGCACACCCTTCAGCTCCAGCCCCTCCTTTCTCCTCCCCCTCCACTAAATTTTCTTTTGACCTCTTTATTTTGTTGTGGTTCACTGGTTAAATTTAGAACAGGAATGGTTTTGATTAAAGACGTGGTCCCTGCTGCTCTGGGAATCTAGTCTAGCTCTCCAGCTGTCTAGTGGGAGGATAGATCTGAGGTTCTGGAGAACCTTCTTACCCTGCCCCCCCCCAGCAACCCCTACTTCAGCCAAAGCAGCTGCCTGACACTTCTTGGCTTTTGGATCATCTATTATGCAACAAACTTAAGATGATCCATACCATCATTTGTTTCTGGTTTGGTTGTTTGGTTGGTTGTGGGGTTTTTTGGTTTTGTTTTTGTTGGGGTTTTTTTTTGTTTGTTTGTTTTTGGTTTTTTTTTGTTTCTTTGTTTTGGTTTGGGGTTTTTTTAGGGTTTTGTTTTGTTGGGTTTTTTATTTTGTTAAGGATTTCTAGTAGAGGTTCTCAGTTCTTTAAACAGTTTTTTGGTTGTTGTTTGTTGTGGCGGTTTTTTTCCCCCTCTCAGGTCAGGGACATTATGTAAGTCTCTTGGTAGCACAAGCATTCTGCATTTCTTGCAGTGACAGACCCTGGCATAATCCTGTCCGACCATTTCTTGTTGACCAGCAGGGATAACAAGTATTTGCTTAATGACAACAGCCAAGAAATATTTTACATTTTTTAATACATTCACTGTCTGTATTATTTACAGAATTTTCAGTTATGAGGCATTTCAGCTGAAGTAGTTAAAGGAGGATATATTCAAGAAAGTGACATGGCAGAGCAAAAATAAAATTCTTTATATCAGGATGCAGCTGAACTTTGCCCTCCAAGGATTATGGGTTCTCTCTGTATGATTCACGTCCGTCCCATAAAGTTTCAATCTCTTAAGTCCAGGATGTCCTTTCGCAATATTAAAATTTATTTCAAATTCCAAGGGATGTCTTAGCTGTAAAGCCACCTCACACCTCTTATTGTTCCTTTGGTATTCTGTTAATATTCTGTGCATTCAGTTTCCCTAACTATAACTATTCTGGTGTCCCAAGATGACCTATCTACTTTGCTTACAAATTCTAGCACTTTGGTCATAGTGGATCAGTCTCCTCCCTATGTAGGGATTCTTCAGGAATATTTACAGCCCACTTGGGGCCTGTTTGTGATGCCAGATGTTATTTGGTTATGGGATCTGTTAAACTGTATCATCTAGGAGGTTTCTGCCTTGCTGGTCTTTCAGACATGAGACCACCAGGCTGTTCCCAGGTGCACACAGAAGTGTACCTGGGCCTGAACTGCAAAAATATGCCTGTGCACACATAGACAGTATGGCTGTGTGGCAGGATAGGCCTTTCACCAGCACACTCAAACACAAATGGCATTCCCATGGAAAAGAAAGGCCACAAATGACCTAATCCTGTCCCTACTTATCAGGTAAAAAGGCTTGACATTTGCTAGCATATCACACATATCCTCCCTTGGCTGACATGCGTACTTGTCATGCATCTGTCCACTTTCTGCCAAACCTTGAGTCCTTCCAGTATCCATCTCCAGGCCTTGGGCTTTTTAATTCAGCCTCTGGCCAGGATCTTGGGTTTCCAGATTGTGTTTTTCTCTATTTCACAGGCTATGCCAATCAAATGAATGTACTCAGAAACCATTTAGGAGCAGAAGGCATTAGAGAGGATGAGATAGACCCCAGTGGTGATGCAGAGAGCAACCTGCAGCCTGCTAATGTGGTCGACCAGTATAATCCCCAATTCCCTTTCTGTTCCCAATAGTTGTTTCTCTCCTATCTACCTTGATCCCTCCATTTCCTTGCCTTTGGTCCTTCCCCTAAACATCCATACGATTTTCACAGTCCCACAGTCTCCACTCAAGATACCTTGATACATTTCACTCAGTCCCAGAATTTCCCCCATATCCCCTAGGAAGTTTGCTCTTGCTGATGAGGTAACTCAAGATAATATTGTTCCTATTCCTTGCAAAGTTTCTGGTTGAATTTGTTTTAAGGTCAAACTAAAGTTGTTCCTGTGCTGGCCCATCCATCAGTATCCCAGGAGTTCTGGGTATTTTACTCTCTCTTATCTGCAGTTTGCTAGAGTTTGTTAGTGTTTGTGTATCTGTGCATTTAATTTATCACCTGTCCTGTTCCTAGATTTCTATGCTGAATAGCCAATTACCAGATACCCTTATAATTTCCTGTTTACTTTCAGCTGCAAAACCATATTGTGAGAAGCTTAAGACAACATGACACAGTGTTTGTAATGAATTCTTTCCTGTATTCCAGTTGCTGTAGTTGTCCACAAAAGTATTCAATGATTTTGAATGGAAAGGCTTAGGAAAAATCTGTCAAGATAAAACTAACATGAAAACTTTTTATTTTGTCTGAATTATTTGAGTTGATGATTGGTTTGCTTTAATTTATGTGAAGGGTTGAGGTGTTTTTACTCCACATTTTAATAATGGGCATGATTCATGTCAGTTTGTTTCCTTCTGCTTTTTTGCCCTCTCATAATTCTCTGTACTAGTTTGTCATTACTTTACAAAGCAAATTAAAAGGAACTTCTTTCTTCTGAGCATCTGTTTGTGGTTGCTGCATTTTGCTTTTCTCTAGTGGCTTAATGTTGCTATGTTGAAGTGGAAGGTTTGAAGCAAAGCTTTCTTCTTGAAGGAGGCAAGTTTCATTTAGGTCTTTTTGTATAAAAATAGGCAAGTCCATAAAACAGGTGTTTCATGGTGGAGTAAGAAGCAGTAGGGCTCATCAACATGAAAGATAGTCCAATAATTTAGATCTATCTTAGTGCTCACAGTTTTTAGTCTCTATTTCTTTTTTCTGGTTGCCTTGCACATTATTCCTAACTCTCTTTTTACTTCTCTTTCTGCTATTTTTTAATCCTAAATTAGAATGCATGGCCCTGGTGTGAGGGGGCCTGTCTCTTTTTGCCTATGTATGTTTTTGACAACATAAAAATAGATTCATCTTCTTGCTAGGTCCTCTGGATAATCTTATATCTAAGATGAAACAATTCTAACCTTTCAAACTGCCATCTGGCTTGTGGCCTAGTTCAAATGGCACATTGCCATCTGAATGACTGCAGGACTTAATTTGTAGCTTCATAATTGTCAGTGATGACAGCCTGCTCCTAAGGGAGGGTGAGCAGGGAATCAAGGGTGATCCCAGCCCAGGCAGATTTGCCCAGATCAGGACACAGTACTGTAGCACCTGAGCGTGGAAGGCAGAGACAGGTGCTGGAATCCACAGCCCTCAGCCCTGGCTAAGGCAAAGTGATGAACCAGTCCAGGTCTATCCAGAGTCCAGGCAGGAGCAGCAGAAGATGGGGCTGGAGACACAGATGCAGTAAAAACCTGAGGTTCATCCAGTAGACAGGGCTTGAGACAGGTAAACCTACAGCACAACTCAGGAAGGGAATGACTGGCCCAGGCTGAGCTTAAAAGGAGCCCCTAGGGAAAGAGTGTGGGTGTGGGTCCCAGGGAGACCAATCAGGGCTGTTAAAGCTTCAGGGTTCCTACAGCAGCAGCTCTTTGAGGGTTTGAGAAAGCATCAGTATTTCTACTGTTTTTGTTAGAGGAAATGAGCATAGAGAAAGCAGAGCAAAAATTACTACGTTTTCTTTACAGTTTCTTTGATTTAACAGACTTTCTCTTGATATAAGAGAGACTCAAAAGGCTGCTGTCTGCCACAGGATAATTTGGAATTAGATGTCAATAGTTCTGAAAAGGAAGTACTAAGACAATCACAACATACAAAATGAGAATCAAATTATCTGTGACTGTTGGGTTTTAATCACAAACATACAATGGGCACATTAGGATTTTTTAGTCTTTTTCTTTTGACACTGATGAACTATCTCACTGCACAGACAACTCCATCTGGGCTCTCTGTGACTGCATGCTAAAATGAGGATAATAGCTTTTGAATAACTATCTTGTACAATTTCCTTCTAAATGCCAAAGTCTGCTACATACAGTTGTTTGCTAGACAGCAGCAGAATCAGCAGAATGCAGGATTTTTGTCAAGGAGTTTCCTAGAGATAAGGAACTTGAGGTTTAACTTTTTAGTGTATTGTTATTGCCCATATTTCTTCATTCAGTGTTTAAAAAAACCCTGAGAATGTGAATATATGGGTTAATTTGTTTGACAGAACTTAAAGGCAAACAAAGATCCTACGTGTGGGTTTTGAGCAGTATTTTCTCTGAAACGTGCAGTATATGTCTGGGTGTGTTACAACTGCCCCCCTTGTGTCTTTCTGAAGTTTAAATCCCTACAGGGGAGGGATTTGAGACAGTGTTTAAAAAAGCTCATGCAGTTTACAGAATTTGTTCAGTCCATTGCAAAAGCTGGACTGTGTTATCTCCTAACTCTCAGCAGCCCTTCCTTTGTTAAATCAAAATGAACACAGGCTGAGTGCTTGTAGTTTTATCCTCATAAACATGGGCAGCACAAAGTGTTCAAGGGTTGCTGTGTTCAAGGGTTGCTGCCTAAGGAAGACCTTAATGGATTTCTTTGGGATCTATCCCCACACTTCTCATTTCACTTGCTAACTAGACTGTCTTGGGGTTTATTAGCATATGACACACACTAGAAATTAGTGTGTGCCACTAGAGACCCACTGCAGAGAGCAGGACCACACAGGAGGCAGGTAAGAGTGGAGTTTAATAAGAGGACAGGACGGAGTGTAAGAGTTAGGCTGTGCCAGAAAACTGAATTGACCAACTTCCTGCTTATGGCCCCCTTTTATCCTTCCCTCTCCCTTTTTTTATGTTTGTTCTGCCCTGATCCATCTTGATCCCTTCCTTTTCCTGCCTTTGGCCTTTCCCTTAAACAAGGCCTAATAAGTCCTGTACAAATCCCTCTAAATCTTTTGGCCAGTCCCAAATTCCTCCCCAGGGAATGCATCTCAGTGTAAGTCCTGTACCTCTTTATGCAATAGTCCCCCTTGTTTTGTGTAGTATTTTGGAGAGGGTTTCTTCTGTTAATCCCCTTGGTGGATGCGTTGGTTGTCCATCTTTGATGGTTTTAGGAGTAGTTGATTTGGATGGGTGAGGCTGTCTCTGTTCTTCCCCTTGTCATCCCAACTGTGTTTCTCTGATTGTTATCTGCTTGTTTTGAATAGCCATATGATAGACATCTTTGTAGCTAGTCTTCTGATTGCTTTTTTTTTAATTTAGAAAAGGCCAGCTTTCAGTTAAGTATTTAAAGACAGTGATTTAAAAAAATACCTGTACCAAAGGCTGAGTGTGGAAAACGTTACCTTGAAATGTTGGCCATAATAAAGTATCAAGTGGTAAAATATTAATTAAAAAGAATTATAGCCTAACTAGACTTACTTTGCAATGATCCAGAGCTGTTTATTATATGTTGAATGAGAAGTTTGTAGGTATTTCAGAGATCACAAAAAATTTATTTGTGTAAATTGATAAGTTTCCATTTATATCTGCGTGTATTCATGTTATTATATTCAGTCTCCTACAAGACAGTAGGGACTACTGGATTGACTGGGTTTAGTACGTTTTTAAATGATTTGTGCTGCTCTGGACCTAATCTTCAGTATGTTTTTTCAGCTGCTGGTTCAGTTTGTTCAAAATACTTCTATTCCACTGGGACAAGGACTGGTGGAATCAGAACCAAAAGACATCACCTGTCTCTCTCTGCTTCCTGTTACTGAGACCTCAGAATGCAACAGACTCATGTTGCCAGGTAAAATCTGTGTGGCAGATCTTTGTGACCCTGCCCTTCATACAGCTGTCTTTACTTCACCACTCTGGCCCCACTGTCTCTTGCTGATAAGACATTCCAGGGATGGAGGAACAAGTTCAGCAGAGTGACTGAATCTTCTCATTTAATAGTGAAGTCTGGCTAGTTAGAAACTTCCTCTTCCCTTCTCTCTCAAGTTCTGGGGTTTTTTTCTTAGAAAAATAATTTCATAGGTGTCCTTTAGTCAGAGTGTATTTATACTTTTATTTACTCTGTTTTCGCTTTCCTCATTAGATGATGAAAGAGATCTCACTTCTCCAAGTCACACTAATTCTTCCAAAGATGTTTCTTCATCTGCTGTCTTGAGAAGTCTCCAGGTAAATGTAGGCCCTGATGGAGAGGAAACAAGGGCACAGAATGTACAGAAACCATCTGAACTTCTGTCAACTCCAGAAACTTCTAGTTTATTGCAAGACTTCCAGCCCAGCGACAGCACTTCATTCATTCTTCTCAACCTAACGAGAGCAGGTAATTGTCCTTCTGTTTGTCGTCTGGCTGGATGTGTCTCAGCAGAATGCAGGAGATACAAGTACAACTCTGTCCCTGCTGCTTATGAAGAGGAAAGATCATGAAATTTGCTGGGCATTATTGGATATTTTAGGAGCATTTAGCCATCAACATCTTTCTACCATGTAGAGGTCAGTGGAGACTTTTTCAGGGCAGCTATTTCATCCGTGCTATGAACACTAATCTCTGAGAAGCAAAAGAAATTTCCCTCTGTTATAGCATTGTTTCACAAATTTGTCTTCTTTTCTAGGGCTGGGGTCTCCCGCAGAGCACTTGGTGTTTGTTCAAGATGAAGCAGAAGATTCTGGCAATGACTTTCTCTCCCATGATAGCACAGACAGCAGTACCCCATGGTTCCTACGAGTGCAAGAATTGGCCCACGACAGTTTAATCGCTGCCACTCGGGCACAGCTCGCAAAGAATGCCAAAGCAAGCAATAATGGTAGGAGATTCACAGATTGTGTCTCAAAAGTTGAATGTTCCACACAAGACCCCTGGTTTCACATTGTTCCTTCCTCTCTTTAATTCTCTCTTGCTTTGAATCAGTTATGACATCTTCAAATCGTCAGCGACAGAATTATACAGAACAATTATGCTTTTTTTCTTCATTATTAATAGGCTTCTCATTTTTTCTTGGGGAATGAACTCTAGTGGAACCATCTGTTCATTGTAGCCTACTAGTTCTCCAGTACATGTAAAGAATATCTTCTTTCTGAATGCAGCTGCTTGTTTTTCAATTTTCATTTTCACTTTTAAGAGCCTATTTTTAATACATACTGTGAATTATACTTTCTTTTTAGCTCCACTGAGTTTGGAGATCAGTTTTCTGGAGAATTCATAATTTGATTTTGTCACATGCTTTCTGACTTAATTATTTTAATAAATAATTGCAAGCAAACACAATTTCTCTTCTTTTAGCCAAGGTGTTTCTAAAAACAGCTTAGCTAATAGGTGATAGTTGGCTGACAGTTAAAATTGGTTGTTTGATATTGATATAGAGACCATTTTTACAATTTCTGGTGCATTGGCTTTCTATTCGTTTTGTGATAAGCCTGATCTGGTAGCAGCTGATCTGATCCAGATGCCTTGTTGGGACTAGTTTATGGACCTGGTAGGGTTTGCAAGTCTGTGTCTGATCCCTGTTATAGGCTAGGCAGCAGCATGTAGGCCATTCTAAACAGTTAGTAGCCAGACACATACCTGATTTACAATCCTGTATCATATATGAGGCTGTTTTTTCTATTAAATTTGACACATTATAGTAATCTGTAAAGTTTTTAGATTTCGGTGGGCTTTTTTTTTTTCCAGGGGAAAATGTTCATCTTTGCACAGGAGATGGGCAGCCAAAAGATTCAAGCCCCATTCCTCATTTATCTCGTGTGGAGAGAAAGCTGAAGTGCACAGTTGAGGGCTGTGATCGCACATTTGTATGGCCAGCTCACTTCAAGTATCATCTGAAAACACACCGGTGAGCAGAATGAAGCTATTTGTTGTTATGACCTTGAAGAAATGCACTCTGTGTTTGAGATGATGTTAGGTTTTGACATTAACAACCTGTGAAAACCTGGCATTATTCATATAAATATTAGGTCTGTTGGGTGCTTGAAGTCAATTATGCTGAAAAACTTGGATTAGATTTAGATAATTTTGCAGGTCCTTGTTATGTTTGGTTTAGAATTTTTGTATTTTAACAGGTACTCATATTTAATAAAAGAAAGAAGTTCAGTGTTCATGAAAAAATGCATTGCAGTAGCTGGTAATGAAACAGCTTTTTGTTGCTTTCCAGTAACGACCGCTCCTTCACCTGCCCAGCAGAAGGTTGTGGAAAAAGCTTCTACGTCTTGCAGAGGCTGAAGGTGCACATGAGAACTCACAATGGTGAAAAACCCTTTGTGTGCACAGAACTGGGCTGTGGTAAACAGTTCACAACAGCTGGAAATCTGAAGAACCACCTACGAATTCACACTGGTGTGTTTTAGACCTCACCTATTTGTGGTCTGCTGAGGTGGGGTCTTTCCTGAGGAATAAACCACTTCCTCCTCTGTCCTCAAACTATTGAAAGTATTATGTTGTTTACCTCTGCCCTCCATTAATGTCCCTTTTCTGTCAATTCACCTTAATCTGTAGGTCAGGTAAATCAGGTGCTAATCTCTTTTACTATCCTGTATAGTTTCACACAGGCTTTACATTTCAAATGGTGTGTGGTGATGCTGTATTCTGCTCTGAGTCATATTCTGAAGATTCCCTTCCAGTTGTGTGATGGAGGGAGGGGTGTGTGAAACTAGACTGTTACCAAGGGAATAGTTAGTGAACGTGACTTCTGAAATTGTGTTTTGTAAAGAGGTTATTTGAAATTCCTGAAAGGCTCAATAGCTTAGATAGTAGGAGCTGTACTGACATCTGCCTGACTGACTAGCTTTTCTTACCTATGCTGCTTGTAGAATGTCTACATTTGGGACATACAGGGAAATGAGGAATGCAGTGGAATGAGTAGCAAAAATATAGTAGAAAAGAAAAGTAGAAAAAAGCATTAATTAGAAGACAGCAGTATGGTGTGCAAACTGCTGTTTGTGCCAATTCTAATTTGGGATGTTACTGTATGCTGGAGCCTGTATACTCTCAGTTTGTGCTCAGCTTTTTATGGTAAATAAAACAAGAACCTTTATTTCATAGTGCTGTATTTTATACATGGTTTGTTTATGATGGCTCCTCTGGAGAATATGATCCTGCCTTGTCAGTATTTTTAGAAGTTGGTATAGAAGCCAAAGTGCTTTAGGTGTTTTTGTACTAGAAAGTTGTTTGAGAGAGGCACAAAAGTTACTGTTGAAATGACCAGCATTATAATAGTGACCAGCAATTTAATTAATGACCAGCGAAGTTCATAGTGAATAATCTGGTGATTTTGTTATTTAGTTTTTTAAGATTTGGCGTTATCACAACACTCAAACAAATGGCCCAGTTCAGGCTTCTTGGAATATTGTTAGAGATTCCCTGATGGCCTTGCAAGCATTGTATTACAGTTGGTTAACATTTCAAAATAACCTTGACAAGTGTGAGAGAACAAGGCCTCCCTGGTAAAATGAAATTACAGATGATGTGGGTCGCCAGCAGCTGTTTGTGCCTTCTGCCTTCCTTAAACATGACCGTATGCTATGTGGTGTGTCGATGCACATGGGAAAAGGCTGCTATTTTAAAGTATGTGCAGTCTAGCTGGAACACATGGTTTGGGGGCAGATGTTGGGATGTACTTTAAAATTGTGTATACCAATAGTAACATTTTGAATGTGTAGCAACAGCAGCTATAGTTTTTGCAGTTTTCTTTTGCACTTACAGCTCCCAGCCAAGGTGCAGATTAAGTTAACAGGCCCAGCTGATACGTGCAAAATCCTCCCTGATAAGAGAGCGTTCTGCATCCAGCAGAGTAGTAGCTTCTGGAGGAGTAAATAGTAACTTTCTAAACTGCAAATGGATAATGTGGAATTAAGCGTTTGATCAGACCAAAGGTGTTATCAAATTGCAGGTGTAAATAGCTCTAGGCTGTCTTACAGATGGAACTGTGCACTGTTATTTAGGTCAATGATAGTTTTTCCAAACTTTTAAAGATTTATAGCAAGCCAGAAAGTACAGTCAGTGTTTGAGACTCTGCTACATATTTCATCTTTGTAACAGCAATTGGAACATGCTGTGTTGATCCTTTTTGCTTATAGCTGTCAAGTGCTATTGTAGATAAGAGGCTAATAAATGAGCTGTAGGGAGAAGAGTTCTAAAGGCAAAGTCACAGTAGAAATACCTTTAAAAACAAGTTTACTCTGAAAGAACTACAGATATGTTGTACAATAAATTGTTAAAATAGCTTGCTTAATCTCCTGTGGTCTTGCTATTACTCTTGTACAGGGATCCAGTTAAAGACTTGAAATCATAGCGTTAAATATGGTATATTGATTTTTTTAGTGGGATGTTGCAGGCAAAAGTTATGTCTAGCTTTATTAAGAGAGTGTTCAAAACAGATTCATTCTATTGCACTGCATTAATGTAGTAACCTCCCAATTTATCATAACTTAAATAAATCAAAAATAGCTGGGATATAAATTTCAGCCCATGAGAACAATTTGTGTCTTGAATTACAGTTCCTCCTCATATAGATATAAATGACTGACACATCTCTCACAGGACTTTTGCAAGTTCAGCCTGATCTGATATAAAGTATAGAATCTGATACGAAGGGAAATAAAGTTAATGGGATTTTTGGCACTGAGAGGCAGAGAGGGAGCAAGACCCTGTGAGTGTGTGGAACAGAGAGCTGGTTGTTGAGAACTGCAAATAGAAGATATATCATAGATCAAGTAGTTTTATATTACTCTATTATTATTTATATACTTGGAAGATTATCTAGAAACAGTGGTCCCTTGCTTCACTTTCAGTGAATGATGCTCTAAGAATATTTTAAAATAATATCTGTTTCCTCTGGTGAAGAGGATGCTGTAAAAGCCTTTGGAAGTTTAGGAGGGGTGTGCAATTTCCATGGAACTCTGATATACATAAAGCCAAATGGGAGAATGGAGTAGAGATGTCCAGGCTGTTCTCAGGAACTTGGGCAATCAGATTAAGTTGTAATCCCAAAATCTAAGAGCCTACTTTTCCCTTGTAGGGGAAAAACCCTTTCTGTGTCAGGCACAGGGATGCGGTCGCTCCTTTGCTGAATACTCCAGTCTTCGGAAACATTTGGTTGTCCACTCAGGTAAGAGTCTTCATCTGATATTCTTGATCTGTCTGAAAAAAGACCTTTATTGTAGGACTTTGATTTGATTTCTTTAAGAAAAATCCTGGTTTCTACAGAACTTCTGGTCATAGTGTTTTTTGACTTCCCTTTCGTGGTGCTTGTAGCCTGTACACTTTAACTTTTTAGGTTGTTTCTATTTCTAAACTCAAATTACATTTCAAAATAATTTTTAACATTGTTTCTAAAATGTCATGAGGTTGAATATCTTTTTCATAGCTGCCATTTGATTATTTTGAAGAGAAACTCTAGCATCTCTCTATATTAACCACAGCCATTTGAATCTGAAATCTCTTTCAAGTGGGTTTCTGCCATATGTAGGGTTTTCCGTTATTTTTTCCTACTACATTCTTGTAATTGAACAAAGGTTTAGGTGGAAATGTATTTGACAAGTGTTTCAAAGCTTCTGCCTTCTGTTTTGATTGATCTATCTTAAATATCGTCAGCACAATGAAAATGGTATGTTTGAGGACTGGGAGATTTTATTGAGGTAATAACATTTGGGATTGAGTTCTCCATGCTTTTTCTGTTCTGTCTCCTTGGCTTTCATGCTATTGAGCCAAGGAGTATGGACAGCATGCTTGTATTGTGAAAATGATGAACTGCTCTGTAAAATGAAAATCCTTTCATAGTGACAAGTCATCATCAAGTCTCTGCTCACTAAGATAAACTAGATGCTGCAATTCATTATGTGATGGCAGGAGATAGCTTCCTTGTCTCTGGTCATTTTATTCTATGTGGGACATAAAGTATTTCCATATCAATGAGTAAATGATTCCAAATAACTTGTTCCCTCTCATCAATCTGACTTGAAGACTTTGTTACTCTTCAGACTTGAGTTATCCAACAACTGCCATTACTGATATCTAAACCTCTTCTGTTCTAGAAGCTTATGGCCCTCCAGAAGACGGGAATACTTCTCATTTGGTTTTTACTGATAAATTAGCACCAGTGGTATTAACAGCCATTTCAAAACTGTTATTAGTTTCTTAGGTATTAACAGTTTCTTAGTGGTATTAACAGCCATTTCAAAACTGTTATTAGTTGATGAGGTCTCTTCTCCCAATTTGGTAATTCTTGGGATATTTCTTCCCCCTTTGACTCCAAGGAGTGAAGCCCCATCAGTGCCAAATTTGTGGGAAGACATTTTCCCAGAGTGGTAGCAGAAATGTGCATATGAGGAAACACCACTCCCGAATTGGAACAGCTGGCAGCAGGGAGCGAGAACAGCCAGGTAAAGAAGGGAGCACACTCACTCTGGGGGAAAAGTGCAGGAAACAAATTAGTGGATGGTCAAAGAAAAGATGTTTGTCCTGATAATAAGAGACCACAAGCCAGTAGGAAACAAAAGTCTGTTCCTCTTGGAGATAAGGACTGTTTACCCTTCCCTTTTCCAGGACAGAAGACAAAGGTGTATTTTTGTATGGTAGTCAAGGGGCAGATATGTTTATGGTTTTCAAAATCAATGTGAATCTAGTTGGGGTTTTTATGTGGATTTTTTTCCCTTGGTTATGTTTTCTTGTTGCAAGCAGCCTGGGTTTTTACACAATGTGAATTATTAAAAGAGAAAGCCAATCCTGCATAAGATCCCACCATAGTAAGGTTCAAAACAATAAACATAGTATTTTCCATCCATTGGAGCACTGGCTACCCAAAGAGTAGGAATGGATAAAGTAAGTTTCTAGGGAAGAAGTCAATATGATTTGAAGTGGGGCGGGGATTGTATCTTATCTTGCAGTGTAATTGCATCATGGGAATTTTCTTTTACCCTTTTTTTTTTTCACAATAGAGTCACTGATGGGCAGCAGTTTGCTGGAAGAATCGACAGTGCATAGTAAGAATCTCATCTCCATGAACTCTCAGCCCAGCCTTGGTGTTGAGTCTCTGCACCTGCCAGACACTGAGTCAATTATTGGAGTAGAAGAGGGTGAGACCAGCTGCTCTTTTTTCCGCCCTCTTATATGTGGTGACTGAGATGGGATCGATCATTCCTCCTTGAGGCTCACCACATTGCGATGTGGGATGAATAAACATTGCTTTAACTGTGCACAGAGGGGTGGGTAGATAGTGGATGAATCCTAAAACTGGAGTTGGAGAAGATCTGCTGGACCAAGTTTCTCTCTTGCAGAGTTTGAAAGGTGAAGTCTGCTTAGGTGTCACTTAGCCCATGTTGTGGAACGCCATTTCAAAACTGCTTATGCAGTCCATCTCCTAAAGCCTAAAGTGTTTGTTTTGCTGGAGCACCTAGGAGCCCCAGCTAAGGACCAGGACCTCATTGTGCTAGGCACTGTTCAAATATTCAGTATCTTGAGCAACAGGCCTTCCTTCTACCCTTTACCTTCAGAGACTATATTCTAATACATCTCACTGTCAGAAGCTGACTTACTATATGAAATAAATGTACTACTTGATATCATTTGGTTACATTTGCTGTGTTCTGTTCCTGCTTTTCCCAGTCATTTTTCTCCAAAATGTTTTTGGTATATCAAGCTCTTTAAATGAGTCTTCCACATGGTGTTCTGAATATTTTGTTAACTTAGAGTCTTCGCAACTGGTGTTACTGAGAATGCAGAGTTTTGCTAAGGTACTGTGTATCTGTAATAGCTTCTATGCAAAGGGAATGCCCTGAGCTTATATTGCTCCCTGGATGGGTGGAAAGGTAGTGCTGCTGCTGGTTACAGGTATTGTAACCTGGAGGTTCCTGCAGAAGCTCCAGCAGGTACCTGGGAATCAAAGTCTGATGCAGTTTGGCTGCCATCTCAGCAATGGATGGGAGATACTCCAGTGAGATGTCTTCTTTTCTACAGTATTTTTGTAGGTTAGCTGAACAGGCTGTAAATTTTGTAACTGAATATAACTAAATATTTTCATAAAATGCAAAAATCCAGAACCATAGTTGAAACTCTTTATTTCCACACAATTTTTGAGACCTATTAAGAGACTACAGCTCTCTTTTAGGATTACAGAAATGTAATCCTCCTTTCAGAACAAAACTTTGTTTAGCAAGAGAGATGTAAGTTTCAGTTACTTAGTTTCATGCTTTTACTTTGATCACATTTCTGCAATTTCAGTTTAGGGACCAATATGAAGGCTTTAATTTATTTCTTATTATATTCATGCATGTCACCTTGGTATTTGTTAAAAGGATATGGTACAATAATTTAAACTTTTGTTCCTCCTTTCTTAGGATTTCCCTTTTCACTTCACATACTTGGAAATTTCTTTTTTCAGCACCATTAACTATTGTTATGTAAACCAGCAACCAATTTTAGTAAATACCCTTTAAAATGTATGTATTAAAATTTCAGTCCCACTGCTCCAAATATATCCATACAAAGAGGCTTTAAACCACAGACTTAAGAGCATGGAAGTAATCTTCTTTCCTTCCTCTTTCAATGTGGTGAGGCACGGTGACAATATGGTTACATCACTGCTCTTTTCCAGGGGGTACCCAGAGAAAGAGCAGCCTCTGGATGTCCTACACAGTTAAACCTGTGTAGGAACTGGTGCACTGGTAACAACCTTCTGGAACCCTCCAAGGAGTTTAAGCCTGTTCTCAGTGTGGAGACTGAGTCTCTTAACGAGGATGCTGCAGTTTGGTGCATTCAGCCTGTAATGTAGCACTGTGAAACCCCTAGGCCACAAATCCTTGGATTTAGTACTTTGTTATGATTAAAAATGTCATTATTTCAGTTTTATATCTTTGTCTAATGTGGTAGCTCTAACAGGTACTGTATTTCTGATTTGATGATAAGGCTGTGTTGTTAAAGTGTAAGGAAAAAATGATTGAGGTGACAAAAAGAGACACATCTTCTATTTAAGTGAGGAAAAGATGACTGATAAGGAAAATTGAGCAATACAGAAACATCCATTTCAAAATATTTTAATGTCAAAGTGCAAAATTCTCAGAAAACATTCCAGGTGGTGAGGATTTTTATTTTTGACATGGTTATTAGTGTCAGGTAAAGGGAGATCACTAAAGTGTGAAATACACCTTTCAAGATGCACTAGGCATTTGAGTGCAATGTCCTGGCAGGCAACACCTAATCTTCTTTCGCCCAAAATCAATCCTTGATATCACAGTAATCATACCATTAGGACAACAATAATTCAAAGTGATGCATTCAAAGTGTTTAATTACAACCTTCTTCATAACTTTGGTTGTTTTTTGGGCCAAATTAATGACCTAAATTGGTAAGATGTTGAAACAGTTTCAAATCATGAAACATGGGAGATTTTTTAATATAGGAAGACTATTGCTTCTTACTAGTGGGGAGAAGAAGCAGAGCTAGTGGGTGAATGAAGAATTAACACCAGAGAAAGACTTCCCTTTGAGTCCTCTCCCAAGGTGGGTCAAATCCTGGTATTTGTTTTTGTAGAAATACCTTGTCTGAAAGCATTCTACCACACGTGTGTCTAAAAAAAGGTTTAGCACAGTGGAAGGCATTCTCCCTTTCCTGTGTGCTTCTGTAGCATGAACACAAGGGGCTGACACTGGAGGATGCACCTCTTCAATCTTTCATATCTAAAGATATCACTATCTTTATCCAAAGATAGTGCTTCAACCTCTCCAACTTGTTTTGTTGCCCATTAAAGGGAAACAGCTCACTCAAGGGACACTTTTGAAGACTGAGAGAGACTGCAGGGTTTGCTGGGCTGAACAAGACATGCTCTAAACAACAGCTGTTTTTTTCCTTTACTAAATTCTCCCATCTCACCCCACAGCAATTCATAGGTGTCAGCTTAAACTATTAAGTTCCTGAGGATTAACCTGGAGAATCTTGAACAAAAGAAGTCAAGAACTGATTGATGGATTCTTCTTCGAGCTTTTACGTTGCCACTCCCTTTGTGTTCAGTTCCTCCTGAGGTACTCCTTCCTGTTCAGTACAGTCATCCTTTTCACCCTGAGGCTCGGGCAGCCTGCAGAAACAGTGATGGGCTGATACCAGAAATGGTTTGCCCCATGCATATGAAAGAGGGTGCAGTCACAGGAATTCAGAGAGAGAAGCCACAATGCTTAATAAGAGCAGTGAAGTTGATTTAATTTTTCCTACACTAGATTATAGAAACTGGAATTCATTCATGAACAAGGAAAATATTTTTAGTCACAGACAAAAGAGCTGTACTGCATTGTTTTTATTACCTGTGAACATCAGATTCTTCTTCCAGTAAGTCAGTGGCATCTTTCCCTTTTTTCCTTACAAATTCTTCACTTAGGCCAGCCTGCTGGAGGGCGCGTCTGTAGCGACGCTCTGCTCCTTGACGAGCATCACGCTGTGAATTTGAAACTTAAACAGTAAATGCATAGAACTGGGGCTTTCCCATAACAGTCAACTTGTTTTGAAGTGCACATCTTCAAGAGGACAACACAACCTCCTCTCCAAAATTTTTGTAATCCATACAGTACAGGACCAAAACTGAACACTGGGACAATGTCTTACGTCTCCCAAAGCCAGAGCTCACATTTTTGTGCTTCAGTTCTTTTTTTTGGTTCCTTCTTCTCTTCTCCTTCTACTGCATTCCAGTCTTACCAGACTGGTATACTTTTGTCTGAGTCCTAACTCTGACACTCAAATCAAAAGCATGTGCAAAACCAAAGCTGTGTGAAATCCTCTAAGCACATTTGCTTGTAAGTGGCAAGAACTAAAAACAATGAAGTTAATAAATGGAGAGTGCCTGTGAAATAGCTTCATATCAGCTCAATCACAAAACAGCAATCTTGGGTCCTATATCCTCACTGCTTCCAAATGAACCTTTCAAGTCAGTGTAGTCTGAGATTAGGGTTTTCCAGAGGGACTGGCCAGTCCCTAAAGATTGAGGTGTTCTATATGGAAGGATCAAAACCTAGTATGAACATGAGTGAACACTATTGATAACAGTGCATTCTTACCAATCTGGTACATGGAAATATTACCAGTATTTATCACACATGTGTGTTCTCTCCCTCCATTATCAGAACAGAAAGCCTGATCCAGGAGGGTACTTTCTGTTGAGAAATTTTAAATCAGCATATTGTCAATGTATTGTCAGTGTCTCTAACCAGCTGTAGATCCTGCAAGGACATGGAAGTGAAAGAGAAAACCAGGGCAAAAGATACAATACAGTTTGTATCTATACCTCAGGTGCAATAGAGATTTGCAGCTGGTACTATGTGATGGTTGAGATGTGCTGAATGCAGCCCCAGACTGCAAAGCCTACAGGTGATAAAAGCGACATAACCATCACTAATATTCTTCTGTAGCAGTAGAGGTACAAAGAAAAAGTGCTTAATTGGAGAGGGTTTTAAGAAAAAAATTTGCATCTCCAAACTGTAGTCTATGGTATTCAGGTGCAGAATAGGTATTTATTTAATTTCCAATGTGATAAGGCTTTGATTTTGATCAGACCATATAGTGTGATAGCAATACATACTAGGAACTGGCAAGCTCCTAGAAATAAGCCTGAATGGTTTTTTTTCGAGGAAAAAATAGGAAGGAATTTAAAGTATACTTTGGTGGCTTTTCCATGTGTTATTTTGTGTGCAGCCCAGAGACTATGTGACTGTTTGTACCTTCTCATCCATGAATTAATTTGAGACTAGATTTCTTAATGCCTGTCTTAAATGAAAGACAATTTATCCTATTGCTCAGAAACACTCTGGGACTTTGACTACTTACCTTGGTGACCTGTTCAAAAAGGAATGGTCTGTTCTTGACTCGCAGCTTCATTTCTTCCAGCTCCTTTCTGTATTCCCTTGTTCTGTCTTGCATATTTTGCCTGAAATGGAAAAATTGCCTGTCTAATATAGGTTACCTCTGACTAGCTGATCAGGAATGATGAATTCTCAGTGAGTGTTCCATTCTTTAAATCACTTTGGGAATTCTCTTGATTCTGAATGCTGGGAAAAAAACCCTATTGCTGACAAGTTATGGACCTATTAGCAAAGCTCTTCTAGACTGCAAGCAAGAAACAGTGTTCACATTTTTAGAAAAACTTGTCTCTTATGTGTTCTTTACCAAGTTACACATTACAGTTGACTGGCTTGTACAAATCAGTTTCTACGAACGTTACTCTAAAGGAAACGGTTCTGTATGAAAGGAGAAGTGTGGAATTGTCAAGATATCCAAATGAATATGGAATGGATACAATAGCCAAAAAAGGTTAGGCTAGGAATGTTTTTAGACCCAATCTGTCCTAAAGAATTATCTGATGATCTTCAGTTAGTAGAGCAAAAGAATTTTTTTGTGCAGAGTAGGATACTGACCTGTTCTGTTTTGACTTCTCCTTTTGCATTTCCTCCAGACTTTTATGAGGATCCAGTGCTTTTGCTCGGCTGTTCACAGACTTTTGCAAAGCTTGGCATTTCATTTTCTGTTTCTCCAGCCAATAAATTCCTTCTTTGTCCCCTTCCTTTTTGTTATCTTGGGCATATCTATATGGAAAAAAAGTTACTGATGAGCCCATGTGGAATGCCAGACCCACATGCTAGATGGGAATTTCACTTTTGTAGTCCTGCAATGAGAAAAAGCAAAATTTCAGCCATACAAGTGTGCAGTTTCCAAAGCAACTGGGAGACAGAGCAAGACTTAGCAAAGAAAGAAAACAGAGAAACATTTAGGAAATGTACTGTTGATGTAGTTGACATGATGAGGGAAAACACTGGTATTTTTTTCCTCCATATTGGTCAGTAGTTGTACAGTCTTGTAGACAAACTTTCTACCTACCTAATAGCTGATTCCCTCTTTCTAGTTGCATCTGTAATATGCACAGGAAGGGTGTTGGAAGAGAGAGAGGAAAGTCCAGGCAGAGAGTGACTTTTTTGCACTGAAACCTTGGAAAGCTTCTGAGAATCCTGAAAGAAATGGAACTTCATTCAGTGTATTTGTTCACAGACAGTTGCTAGTACAGAATCTCCTCAGTTATTTGCCTACCAAAGTGAACAGCTGGGCTAAGAGAATGCACTCACTCTTCTCTCTTCCATCAGCAGAGATTTACATGTGGATGGGCTGAGAGACAAGGGCAAGGAGACATGATTAGAGCTATGAAAGTGTGACTGAGCCTTAGCTGTCATAGCTCATTTTGTGTAGAATTTTGTTCTCTTGTTTGGCCTAGAGTTCTGCAGTGTTCTCAATACAAGGGCAGATGTCACAGAATCTTAACCATTAATAATTAAATGCTACAAACTTGAGAAGTTGGTATCTTGAAAGGAGAAAGCAGTACCACAGAAATATCCAGCTATCTCACCTTTATCTTTTCATTAGCCTGCCTCTGCCTGGCATGGAGATTGGAAGTTCTCAGCTTGAACGGCTTATTACGAGTTGGCTCTTTGATTTCTTGTCTCCTTACTGTTTTCCTCTGAAATGCCCAGTAAAGTTCTTCAAAATCTGGTATTGTTGGATTAATCTGTGGTTTGAAGCTGAAACTTTTGTCCTGTAAGAAGCCAAGTTTTTCCTGCTTAGTTCTGGCGGCAGCTCGGGACTGAGGCTCCCTCCGACAGTTGCTGGTATCTATGGGAGCCACGGAGCTCTCCAGCAAATCCTTTGCTCTCATTTGAATACGGATTTCCCTGTAGAGTTCAGCTTCTAAAGGATCAAAAGGAAAGCAATGAGAAGAGTGTGAGTGACATAAAAGGCTGTGAAATTGCCACCACCCAAGTCTAAACTTTCCATTATGATGGCAGCTACGCATGTAGGAGAGACCAAACATCCTGTGCTCTCCTTTCCCTCTTTTTCAGCCCCTCCTCCTCTGCCTCCCAGGGAAAAATAATTCAAAAACACCAGTAAAACCTTGGTAGGGTCTCTTTGTTAGGCATTAATTTCTACATATATCTTACTTATTGGAGCAATAACTGAACAGGACTTCTCCTATTCTTAGGGGTACCAAGTAACTTGTGCCCTTTGTCTCCTTTGTCTTGCAGAAGTGTTAATCTTCCATACTAGTCCCATACTTTTTATGTGGGACTTAGAGCCATGATGACTGCATGGTACAAATGAGTTGTAACAGATGATGGCTTTTCTATGTAATCTCCAGCAGTAATTGTCTGTATTGGAAAAGTTTTTAAGTAAGGAACATTTGACAGATAAATCATGTTTGGTGACTTTCGTGACAAACTTTCCATAGAATATGTTTCAGATTATAGCATCAAACTGAAGTCCTTCCCTTAGTGTAGCACTAAATATTTGTGAAAATGCAGACAGTTGGCTGGGGGTTGGTTTTTTTCCTTTTAGGAAAAGAAAATCAATACTGCTGTTTGCAAAATAAGATGGTTTTGAGTCAATTTATAGGTATTTATTGCCTGAAGTATGAAATGTCCATTTCTCCTTCCTTCTCATATACCAGATAGAAATAGAACAATGGTTTGTCCTTTGCTGCCTTTCACCTTTGTAATCTATTTAGGTTAAAACAGAATGTTTTCTGATAAAAACTGAACTGGTGTATCCTCAAGAAGAAATCACAGAAACAGTAAAAAAGGAGAAAAAAAAGAGAAAAGCCATGAGAATTATTAAGGACTGGCTTAGTTCTCACATTCAAGTGTGATGTCTGAATTGCTTACTTCAAACTTTCAACTGTGTTGGCTTAAGCCATCTGAAAGCAGGCAAGCATCAGTAACATTTCCTTGGCTGTCCTGACTAGAATGGTCCTGGCACCTTTATTTTAGCAACTGAGCCAGTGCAAGTGGGAAGGCCACTGGAAACATCAGAGGATGGCAGGAGAGACTGGACTATTACACTATCAGTTTAAACCCAACAAATTGCCTGATTTGGGCTCAGGAAATATTTTTCTCCTCTCCTAGGGTTTCTGTGTAGAATGGATGACTTGGGTAGGAGTAAAATTGTCAGATCTAAGATACTGCATGGACCTTGGAGACCTATGGCACTACATCTGTCTTCATGTTTGTGCCACAAATCATCTCAGTCCCTTTAGTGTAACCAAAGGTATGGAATCCAGTGCAGGGAAAGATTCCCAAACTGTCACGATTTGCAGCAAAAACAGGTATGGAAGAGCTCAATGTGCCCATGTTTCTCTGGGGAGTGGAACAGAACTGCTGTTGCTGATGCTCATACAGGACTACTAAACTTAGGGCACTCTACTGCAAGGGTATCTAAACAAAATGTAATGACCAGTGACACACAGGAGACTCAACAGCACCAGGGGACTGTTGAGGCTGCAAGTGCTGCCCTACCAGCCATGATCTTACCTCCCAGCATGGAGACAGCAAGGGACAGGCAGGGAGGTGCTTTTACAGAAAGAGCCCTGGCATGTTACCTTTGAGTTTATCTCCAAGAAGAGAGTCATAAGTAGATTTAGGAACTTTTTTACTGGCTTGCTTCTGTTTGGAGCTCTCTTTTGGGGTTGCTGCTGCCAGGAATTTTTGTCTGATAGCTTCTTTCTTTTTCTCTTCCTTCTCCAGAAAACTGAAGGGCCGCTGTGTTGAAAGTAGCAGCTCCTTTCTTTTCTGTGTTGCTGCTTGCCTGCGAATCTCATTCTGCTCCATTATTTCCTGATAAAGGGGCAGAAACACATGGGCAGGTACAGGCTGTGCCCGGAATTGTTTCTGACATTCAGCTTCATCCTGGCTTTGCCTTTTGTCTCTCTGTTTGTCTAGTTCAAGAAACAAGTATGACTTCATCAACTCGGACTTTTTGCGAGCTTCCCGCAGGGTCATTTTGAAAGGCTGAGGGATGGTGATGGAAGGAATCCAGGGAGATGAAGCACTTTTGGGCCTCAAGCGGGACTTAGGAAACAAGTGAGGCTTTTGCTGATCCCAGGCACTGTCTGAGGTGAGGTCGGTCAAAGAACTGGACTGCCTTATGTTACCAGATGTATGACTAAGACAAACACATTATGAAGGGGAAATTAGTGACATTATTAAAAAACAGAGTTAAAAGAAGGGAGACACTACTGATTAAGAGAAAGACACCGCAGGCTGAGCTGGTTGTTAAAAGACAGGCCTAGGGTTTGTCATTCTCAGGCTCCATATTTCGCTTTGCTACCAAAGTTCGTGAGCAGAGCTTTGCTTGTTTTGTTTTCCATGTATAAAATGGAAGTTAGGCCTACTTAGCTTTGTCATGCAATTTATTATTATATTATGCTGTGAGCACTCTATTGCAGAAAGGCCACAAGCAAACCATGAAGTTCCAGCTTTAGGGTTATCTTGCTAATAGCTACTCAACGGACAAATGCAGGAGAGGCAATCAGGCACACAGATGCACAAATCCCAACAAATAGTACCAAACACTAGCATTCCTGGGATGCTGATGGGAACGCCATTACAAGAAACTGCTTGAGTGTGATGTTTGAGAAGTTCAGCTAGAAACTTTGTACCTGAGAAGATGACCATATTACTGATAATATGAAAAAAAAAACCCACCTGAGACTATCCTGGGTCTCATTAAAATAGCAAACTTCTCATAGGATGTCTGAGGGTGATTGTAAAAGTGAGTGAATTTTTAGGGAAGGAATAAATGCAGGCAAAAGGAAGGATCAAGGTGAATCAGAGTGGACCAAGAACAGCAAAGGGGGAAAAAGGGGGAGAGACAGAAGGTGCAGATCATGTGTGAACAGACTCTTGGTCAATACACTTGCTGGTAATTGCTGCAGTCTCTTCTTCTTCATAAGAAGAGTGTTCTCTCTCATTGCAAGAGTGCATGTGTGACCTGCTAGTGAATGCAAAGCTAGATTAACCACAAGGAAAGTCATCTGGGAGCTCGACCTTGGGAAGACCACAGCTCTGAAGACTGGATACTGGATAGAAACGTGTGTCATCTGTCAATTTCAAGCATGATTAGCTGATGAGCGAGGCGGGGATTTGTGCGGTTCGTGTTTATGTGAAAGCTGCTGGCGTGGGCACCTGCTGCCCCCTCCTCGCTGCTGTGCCTACACCTGGGGCCGGTGCTTCGGCACGATACACGCGCTGCATTGGGGACACCGTGCTCCGCTCCTCCCTGCCCAGACGGAGAGGGGATCCTGCACCCATCCTGCCGTCCTTACCAGGGATCGTCCTACCTGAGAGCCTCCCTCAGCTTCTCTCGCAGAACTTCCGCCTCCCTCCTGAAACCCTCCAGCTCCTCATCTTCTTCGCACACCCCGAGGTCACCCCATAGCTCTGCCTGGCACGGTGCGCCCGGTTCTAACGGAGACCGCCGGCCCCCCATCCCGACAGGATGCTCCCAGCTCCTTGCCCGGCGGCGGGAAACGCAGGACTCGGCGCGTTACAGCCTGAGGGGATGTCGCGTCACCTGGAAAAGACGGAATAAACGGGGAAGTGCCGGTTTTGGGGCTCGACCCCGCCTCCGCGGCCGGGCCCCCTCTCGTCCTCGGGCCGCCGCCTCAGCTCAGCCCGCCCCGCCCC
>VZRH01005865.1:1213229-1246344 GCA_013397555.1 Urocynchramus pylzowi | reverse complement strand
TGGCCCCGCTCGGGGCGCGCCTCAGGGCCGGGCCCCGCGCCCCGCTCCGCTCCGCCGCCGCCTCCGCCACGCCGCTCTACGATGTGGTGGTGTCGGGCGGGGGCATGGTCGGGAGCGCCATGGCCGCCGTGCTGGGTAAGGCTGTGACTCTCTCGCCCGCAGTGTGAGATAAGCGTCCAGGATCCTGGTCCTGCGTCTCGTGTGACAGCGCTCTGAAGTTGAGCTGAAGCTGTTCGGTGCGCTGGTCAGGAGGAGCCTAGCCGTATCCGCGTGTGTGCACAGCTGCCAATGGGGCCATTAACTGGAGTTTTATAGACGGCAGTGTTTCTGTCAAACATGCTCATCCTTAAATAGCTGGTGGATAATGTCAGCCATAGCTAAAGTGCTTTTATGCTTATAGAATCAGAGAATGGGTTGGAAGGGACCTTAAATATCACCTAGTTCCAGCCCATTGCTGTGTGCAGGGACACCTTCCATAGACCAGGTTGCTCCGAGCCACATCCAGCCTGGCCTCAGACACCTCCAGGGTTGGGACATCTACAGCTTCTCTGAGCAACCTGTTCCAGTGTCTCACCATCCTCACAGCAAAGAACTTCCTCCTAATGCCTAATCTAAACCTACTCTCTTTCACTTTGAATCCATTCCCCCTTGTCCTGTCACTACATGATCTTGTAAAAAGTCCCTTTTTGCCTTTCTTGTTGGCTCCCTTCAGGTACTGTAAGGCCACAATTCAGTCACCCCTAAGCCATCTCTTTTCCAGGCTGAACAAACCCAATTCGCTCAGTCTTTCCTTGTAGGAGAGGTGCTCCATCCCTCTGATCATTATTGTCTGATCCCAAGTTTCATTCTCTANCTTTTATGCTTATAGAATCAGAGAATGGGTTGGAAGGGACCTTAAATATCACCTAGTTCCAGCCCATTGCTGTGTGCAGGGACACCTTCCATAGACCAGGTTGCTCCGAGCCACATCCAGCCTGGCCTCAGACACCTCCAGGGTTGGGACATCTACAGCTTCTCTGAGCAACCTGTTCCAGTGTCTCACCATCCTCACAGCAAAGAACTTCCTCCTAATGCCTAATCTAAACCTACTCTCTTTCACTTTGAATCCATTCCCCCTTGTCCTGTCACTACATGATCTTGTAAAAAGTCCCTTTTTGCCTTTCTTGTTGGCTCCCTTCAGGTACTGTAAGGCCACAATTCAGTCACCCCTAAGCCATCTCTTTTCCAGGCTGAACAAACCCAATTCGCTCAGTCTTTCCTTGTAGGAGAGGTGCTCCATCCCTCTGATCATTATTGTCTGATCCCAAGTTTCATTCTCTAACCCTGTATCTTAATCACTGGAATACCAAGTTAAAATGGATTTCTGCTTGCTTTGTATCATTAGATATCCTGAGAGCACTGGCTGCTCCTTTATTTGCAACATGGATTCAGAAGGATGCAGTAGTGACAAAAGCTAAAAAAAAAATAGTGCCCAGAAATCAAAGATCCCAAGCAATAAGTGCTTTGCAAGTATAAGGGTTTACCTTGCAAGCTTAAGTTCTGCTTGTATTGTTGAACAAGAGCCCAGTGGATTTGGGATGGCACAAGGATCCCCTCCAGCAGTGGTATCTAAGGCTGACAAGCAGGTTTGGGACCTCTCAGGAGATGAGGTTATTACTGTGCATAATCTAGAAAATATGCCCAGGACACTGCTGTCTTTAGGGCTGCTGTAGCAGTAAACTCTAGATGTTGCAAGGACACCACTTCTGTCCTCAGTGCCTTCTGCTTCTGTAGAGGCTGGGATGCTGCAAGCGTGGCCAGCTCACCTGCAGTGTTTTACACTTCACTTGAGTCTTCTTTGGTTTTCATCTTTTTAACTGGAAGTTTGAAGTCTAAACTGCCTGTGCTATCCCATTGTCAGAACATAAGGACAGACAAAATATTAATGTAATTGCTATGTATCACAGAAGTTTTATATCACAGAAGTTTTATATCACAGAAGTTTTATTTTGGTCTCTTCTAAAAGGAGAATTTATGTTTAAGCTCTGGAAAACATGTTCTGGAGTAAACATTGCAGATTTCACTTAATAATACTCCAGTAATAAATTTTCATTAAAAAATGACACAAAATTGTACAAAACTGTAAGCTTTATGTAAAAGGGAAATATGTAATCCTTGCTTTAGCTGCAAAAGAGTTGTCCACCTCAGTAACAGGACTGTAGTCATAAAGCTTTAACATAGAAAAGTTTACCTGCCTGGTCAAAACCTGTATTGTATATGCATTTCTTCATTAAATGTTGCATCTACTCTGTCTTACTACAAAAACTCAAGTGTTTTATTTTTGAGATTTTTGGCAGGAGCCTTGTAACAAAGCATGTGTTTGCTTATTTTAGGGCATGACATCCACTTTCATGATAAAAAGATTGCTTTGCTGGAGGCTGGTCCTAGGAAAGAATATGATCACATGCCAGAGAGTTACAGCAACAGGGTTAGTTCCATCTCCCCAGGATCAGCAACCCTCCTGAGCAGTAAGTATGATTTTGTTGTTTACATTTTTAACATTTATATTTGAGCTGATTTTGTTTAAACAAAAACCCTTTTGACCACGTGTTGCTTTCACCCTAACATCAAAAGGATTATTTGCCTTTGTTCTACATGCTGAGTTGTGGTTATTAAATCCAAATTCCCTTAATAACAGGGATCTGTATTCTGGTATCTTGGTCTGATTTCTTATTATATAAATATTTGTGACTTTAGGCTAGTGAAAGGTTGTAAGGTGCTCTCTAGAGCACCTGAAATGTCCTATTCACAAAGGAAGCTTAGTGCTCTGTAGTCTGGTAACTCAGTCCTCAATTAATGAGGATTAATTGTCATTTTAAAGAGATATTTGAGCCTTGATTCCTTATGGAGAAAGAAATATTCTCTACAACAATGGCTGTGCATTTCTGTGTCTGTTTTATTACCCAGTGATGGGACAGTGAAAGCTGTCTGTCAGGTCAGAGGTTCATGGAGAGCTCTTGTTTCTTTCCTGCTGCCTTGTGTTAACAGTGTGATTCTGGAGCTGTGATAGCACTGAGGCAGACCTGGCACTGTCTAGGGATGGTGCAAGCCAAGCCTGAGCATAGTCAGGGAAGGGTGGAGGAGTGTGTGGAGTGAGCCTCAGTTTTGTTTTGGTCTCAGTGTCCCATGAGAAGCTGTATCTCTGTGTATTTCTGTCCTTTTTCTGTTTCAGGTTGTGGAGCCTGGGATCACGTCTGCAGCCTGAGACTCAAACCATTCCGGCGAATGCAGGTGCCTTAGGGCTGCAGATACACCTTGTGTCTGTCTACTCTGAGTTCTCAAAAGTACTTGCATCAATGATACAAAGGTTTTTCTTTCTATGGTAAAGGGCAGGCGATGCTTATGTTCCTTTCTGTCCCTTTTTTGTGGGTAGCAGTCTGCTCAGAAATACCTGTCCTCAGGGTCTTGGTGTTACAGGCTGAAAGGTGGATTCCTAATGGCAGCTGTAGATATTGAGGCTTGGGATTAGCCAGGAAATAATGGTAAAAGGTGCATTGGTTTGGCTGGGATAGAGTTTCTTCTCTTCATGGTGGCTTGCATGGGACAGCGTTTCAGATTTGTGTTGAAAACTGTTGATAACACAGGGATGTTTTAGCTGTTGCTGAGCAGTGCTTACACAGTGCCAAGGCTTTCTCTCACTGCCCTGCCAGTGAGCAGGCTGGGGGCACACAAGAAGCTGGGAGGGTACACAGGCTGGACAACTGACCCTGACTGATAATCCATACCACATGCTGTCATGCTCAGCAATAAAAGCTAAGGGAAAGAAGAAGGAAAGATGGGAAGTTTGGAGTGATGGCATTTGTCTTCCCAAGTAACCATTATGTTTGATGGGGCCCTGCTCTCCTGGAGATGGCTAAACACCTGCTTGCCCTTGGGAAGCAGTGAATTAATTCCTTGGTTTGCTTTGCTTGAACATGTGGCTTTTGCTTTTCCTATTAAACTGCATTTACCTCAAGCCATGAGTTTTGTACTTTCACCCTTCCAGTTTTCTTCCCCATCCCAGTGCAGGGGAGTAAGGAAGCAGCTGTGTGGGGCAGAGCTGCCAGCTGGGGTTAACCCACAGCAAGGTTGTAGCACAGCTTCCTATGTCAATTATGTAACAGAAAAGTAGGGACAAAAACCTTGACTTGGAATTACTTTTTGAGCTCAGGCTGAATCATTTAATGAAATTAGTCATGTGGTGCACTTTAGTAGCTGGGAATGGACAGTAATCCGGGATGTTTCCTCTAGTTCTGTATTTCTAGATTACTGTGTCTTTTTGCTGTTAAGCCCCTGAAATGGACTTTTTATCCCATAGCTTCATGTAATGTATTTTTTCTTTGTAGGTGTGGGATGCTTGTTCAGAAGCCATGATCGTTTTTGAGAAAGATGACTTAGATGACATGGGTTACATAGTGGAGAATGATGTCATTATGTCTGCTCTCACAAAACAGTTAGATGCAGTAGCAGGTAGTGGACAACTTCTTCAATGTTTTATTTCCTGCAGATAGCTTTCAGTTACTTGCCTTCTATTGTGTGCTAAGTCTTGAGAGGGAGAAATTCGTCTAACAAGTAACTCTTGAGAAATGGGGAGCTTCTGGAATTGGGAAGGGAGGGAGAAATCCGACTTCCAAAGGCTACAGAGCAGGAAAGCTTGCACGTGTAGTTCTCCAGAATACAGTCTCTACAAAATTTGACTTAATTAAAAAACCTGTAGCTCCTTGTCCAGAGCAGGCCTTGCAGTCACAAGGGGTTGTCCATATCTATTTTTTCGGGGTGCCTTGAGAATTGTAGGGTGGGCTCCTGGGGTGCTGTTAAGACACGCGTGGCCTCGGCTGTTGTGGCGCTGTTTCCTTTTTTCCTGTCCGTGCCGTGCTGTGACCATGGTACTCTGTGTTCCATCAGACCGGGTGGAGGTTTTCTACAGGAGCAAAGCAGTTGGCTACACCTGGCCCCTTCCCTCCCATGGCTGTGACACAAGCCCTTGGGTCCAAGTTGAGTTAGCTGATGGACGCAGACTTCAGACCAAGCTGCTGGTAACTAAGCTCTTTATTTCCATTGATAAGGAATCATCTCTAACCCAAGTCCTTTCCACTGGATTTGGTTCCATTCCATGTGTGCTGCTCCACCCATGTGGAGTGCTGGAGTGAGGTGAGTGGCTAACCCTGTCAGAGAGGGTGTGGGACACTGGGCATGGCCTTCTCTCTGCCTGGTGCAGGGAGATGCTACTGAATTCAAGAAGAGCAGAAGGGGCCACCTCTTCTGGTTTTGGGGGAATTTTTTTTTTCACCTGAATGAACAGACAATATACAGTTGCAGTCTGAGGTTTTTGGAGTGAAATACTAGCTCCTAATTTTAGAGTGAAATACTAGCTCCTAATCTTTCTAGGAGCTGCTGAAGAAGTTGCTTTGCATCTCTTTGTTTTACAGATTGGTGCGGATGGTCATAACTCTATGGTCCGGAAGGAAGCTGAAATTAAGAACATTGAACATCAGTATGACCAGTCAGCTGTGGTGGCAACTCTCCATTTATCTGAGGTAAAATTCTGCTAAACTGACTCTTCCATAAGCAGCAGAACCTAAGAGGGTGATCTGGCTTGCTGCCCACTTGCTTCTTTCCACTGTAGGCCACAGACAACAATGTAGCATGGCAGCGGTTCCTTCCCACGGGGCCAATTGCACTTCTTCCGGTAAGGTGTCTGTATTTTTTAAAATGTTTTTAACATTTTTTGTAGTCTAGTAACTTTATTTCTGTCCATTTCTGTCCATACCTTTCTGTTTGGTTCTGTCTCTTAAGAATTTGCAGATCTGCCCTTCACTGTTCATTTATTGTGTTTTCCCTTCCTGCCATCTCACTTTATCCTTGGCATTTCCCACTTGTAACAAATTGGGCTGGAACTGTAATTTTCAGAGGGACTGATAATGTGAGGTAGGGCAGTGGGGAAGTCTTTGCAGTGAATATTTATTTTTGCTTCTTTTTCTCTTGATATTTACCCTTGACATTCTCTGAAATTAGCTGTCTGACACTGCCAGCTCTCTGGTCTGGTCTACATCTCACGACCATGCATCGGAACTTCTCGCTATGGATGAGGAAAGCTTTGTGGATAGCATCAACTCTGCCTTTGTGAGTACCAGCCTTGTGACAGGGAACAGGCTTTAAGAAATAGAAAGGAATCCTGTAGCTTAAACAACAGTAATGGGAGAGGTGGATTCTGAAGTTCCTTCCTCTGGTGAGAATGATATTAAGGAGGCACTTAGCAAAGAAAGGATGACCCCTTGGGACTGAATTAGGTTAGTTCTGAAAGTCACAGAAGTTAACCTAGATTTCCAAAAGGCAGGAAGAGTAGGCTCATCCTAGTTGGAAATTTGCATGTCCTAAAATGGTGAAGATAGTTTTTTCTACTGTATAGTTTCGTCCAAGTGGTTAAAATTCAGTATTTGGAACTCCGATTTTTTTTTCATCTGGCTTCTTTTATGGGTCTAGTTTGGGTCAGCTTCCAAAGATTTGTTTGTCTGTTTCAGTGGAGCAACATAAACCACTCTGACTTCATTGACGCTGCTGGGGCCATGTTTCGTTCTGCCATTTCGCTCCTGAAGCCCTCAGGGACCGCAGTCCGCCAGCTGCCCCCAAGTGTTGCTAAGGTCGACGCAGAGAGCCGAGCCGTGTTCCCTCTTGGAATGGGCCACGCGACAGAGTACGTCCAGCACCGCGTGGCTCTTATCGGGTACGGGCCTCAGCCGCAGCCCTCGGGTGAGCCTTGGCCTGTGGTTAGAAACCATGTGAGGACAGCAACTCCCAGTCAAGGAATTAGATCTTAGATGTGATACATTGTTCCAGTCTGACTCTACCCAGATCCAGTTTGTTCTGTGTGCCCTCATGTCCTTTTGTATGAGTAGCTTTCTGACCATTATCTGTGCTCTCTGTGTAAATTGAAAGATAATTATTTCCCTTTCCTGGTTTGTACAGTCCAGTGAAACAATCCAGTATCTCATGATGGATCTGTACTTTCCCTTAGGTTGTACCTGCCATTCTGCACACCACTTTGAGTTTTAAACTCACCTTTTTTGAACACAAATGACAAAAATTACTCCATGTGGGATTTTAGACACTTTTGTATGGTGGCCTATTCAAACAGGAAAATACCTAATTTCTTATATTCTAAGGTCGCATGTATTTTCTTTTCTGCCCCAGCTGCAGTATGGTGGTAGCTTTTAGTAATTCTTGGACACTGTGCTACCCTTTTGTGTGGTACACTTTTCATCTATCCAACCTGTGGAACCACTCTATGCTTGAGAGCATGCTGTGCTTAATAGCTTGGTAAAGCACATGATCTTGCATTCCATATCAAAACTTCATTTAATTTCTCTAACTTTGTGATTCCCATATCAACGTTTGTCTTTAAGCTGTACAGATAAGTCTGTTCATTTCTATTCAATGATAATCCCACCTCTCCTTTATACTCATGATGTCTGTCCACTTTGTGTTTGTGCAATGTGCCATTGACAGAGCTCCTGCTGTGCTGAGGTCACTTACAAAAACATAAAGGCCTGTTCCACTCGTGATCTGAGAGGACTTTGGCTAGTCACCTCTTTATAATTTTTCCTTTCAGACCTGCTTTTTGTTACCTCCCCTATGTCTTGCTTCTTACAACTGGAGAGGCAGTCAGGTAGTTCAGCATAGCATGCAAGGAGGTACTGGATAAAGCGCATATGCTGCTCTAAGGTGGTTCATTGCCAAGAGGTGAGGAGTGCTACACCGATCCCTTCTGGGGTTTGTCAGCCACTGTGGCTTTCTTCAAGAAGGGAAATAAATTTCTGTCTTCTCTTGCTCCAGGGATGCAGCACACAGAGTCCACCCACTTGCAGGACAAGGAGTGAACCTGGGCTTTGGTGATATTGCATGTTTAGCTCATCACCTCAGTGCAGCAGCCTTCAACGGGAGTGATCTGGGTAAGGCTCCAAGCCAACAGAGGGGCAGTGAAGGATTAGTCTTCCAGGCCTTTGCTGCAGTACCTCTGGTTAAGCAAGCTGCTGTCTTGTGTTTGAAAGCTTTGTTGAAGCGAGGCTGTTCTGATGTATGGGCTGTGAAGCAGTTCACAATTGTTGGATGCAGTTTCCATCCCATTAATATTAAAGCTGCTTTATAAAAAAATAAATCTCTGCAGGATGGCAGTTAGAGATGTGGTGAGATGAAGAGCACTAGCTGGTGGAAAGAGGTCTTTATTGAGATGGACCATTTCTCTGTTCTCTTTCAGCTCCCAGAGGAAGCTGCTCTATAGAGAAGATGCACAATTTTTTGTGGCACATCAAGTGTAATAGAAACAATCAATTATCTCTTCCAGGCTCCTTAAAACACCTCCTCAAGTTTGAAACAGAACGTCAGAGGCATAATGTCTCCTTGATAGCTGCTACTGATGTGCTAAAAAGGCTGTACTCTACCACACTGGCCCCTCTGGTGTTGCTGAGGACATGGGGATTGCAAGCAACAAATGCCCTGCCTCTTGTCAAAGTAAGGATCTCACTTCAGTGAGGGCTGTAGGAATTGTCCAAAACTAGTTTAAAATTAAATTTAAATTCAGGTTTGTATCCTGAATGGGCCTGAGGAGTTCCTAAATAACTGATGGCTCAGTAGTGACTATTTTTTTTCCCCCTGCAGCACAAGGGAATATAAAAGATCTAAGTCTCTTATATTCTGTATCAGTAATTAGGAGTTAGATTAGTTCTGATTAGAGGTCATCAGAAGTCTTTGGCTTTATTTTGCTATGGAATTAAAATGTCAAACCTTGAATTGTATTCTAGCAATGCACAGAGGAAATGGCCTGTGAAGACACATCTTCACTAAGAGATTGGGTGACTTCAAAGATGCAGTGTGCAGCCCACACTTAACTGTTTCTGTGCTGTATTGTCTTGTGAATTGCTCTCTCATGGCAGAAGTTCAAGTTTCTAAAATGGAAATTACCTGAGGAAGGCAGTGGTGAGGGGTTTCTGTCTTAGACCCTCTGTTTGCAGCCTATCTGGCTGAACTTCTCACCCTCTTGACCTAGTTGGTGGATTTTTGTGAGGTACCTTACCTTAAGCCCTCTGCTCTCAAAGCTCCCAAGCACCAGCAAATTAGATTCTCATTTTTGGATTTCAATTTTTATTTCATTTATTCTCCATCCTTGTATTAAATACAGGTGCCCTGTTTCCTTTGTGTCATGGTCACAGTTGAGACACGTCCTCAACTCAAAATCAGTGCATTCCTAAGGCACAGCAGCTGCCACTGGCACAGTGTCTTCATTAAGGAAGACTATGCTGTTGCTTCAGTGCTCAGAATTTTTTTCTCTTTCTCTGTTTAAAAGAAAAAAACAAATGAACATGTCTTTTCTGAGCACAGAACCCATTGGTGATGCCAGTTTTGTGATACTTGGGAAGGGAAGGAAAGGAATGCTACAATTTTGTTACTTTTCTAGGATATAAGGATAGGTTCTCTGCACGTGGCTAGAAAGACTGACCAAGAACTGTTGTTCATTTATATGAAAGGGAATGTGCCTAAAGTTTTTATCTAAAACACATGCTTATGAATTACTTCTCTTTTTCTTCTCTTTTAGGAGCAAATCATGGCTTTTGCCAGCAAGTGATCTGTTGTCAGTCTGCCTGTCAGCAGCATGAATGAATTGCCCTTAAAAGGACTGTGACTGACTTGAACATTTGAATTTTTATTTTAATTTACAATAAAACCGAGGGATTGAGCTGTGTATTACTCCATCCACTGGTTTATGCAAAAGCTGTCTCATTTGCCCTCCTCAAGAGGATTGAGGGTTTCTTTCCATAGTACCATGATGTCTTCAGACACAGAACAAAGTGTAGTATGTGCTTTCAATCTGGGCCTCCTGAATTGAAGATTGAGGTGCAAACAGCTGTCTGTCTTTTGGCAAACACAGTGCTGAATTTTGCCAACTGCTGCTGATCTATAACAGCTTTTGCTGCTTAATTACTTTCAGTTTCTTCTGATATGATTTCTAGAGCCGTACCATCACTCCTGGGTTCTTGGCACCTCAGCTCAGGCAGAAGGGGTAGTTTGCAGCAGAGGGAAACAACCCATCGTGGCAGATATTTTTTAAAATATAAAACAACTCTGCCTGTCATTCTTTCACCCTTTTCCCTGCCTTTCTCTTGGTGCTTTAATAATGGTGTTTCTTGTGGAACTGGCTAGTCTTAAGGGCTCCATGGAAAAGATACAAGGCAACAATAATATCCAGGGAAAAAAACTATACCACAACATCTTGAATATTGTTAAAAATGCTTTAATTACTAAAATAGACAATTCAAGATATTCTGTTTTCGGTTCCAAACACCAGCCTCTTGCATTAGACATTTGCCACTCACAAAATTAAACTAAGCACTGCCCATGGGAAAGATTTACACATATGGGTGACCAGTATCAGAAAGAATGAAACATAAGTTTTGAAGGGAAAGCCATTACTTGTGCTTCTGCAGTCACTCATATTAGGCAGTTCTTGTTAGTGGCTGGCTCAAAAACATTACAAAGGAGGAGATAAAAATCAGGGCTGCAAGTAGAGCTCTTCTCTTAAAGGGTTGCTTATTCTTTAGTTTAGCTAATAAATAATCTCATTGCACTAGGGTCGGTGTGAGGACTTGACTGGGTTGTCCAGATCCCCCACCCACTTGGGTTTAGATGTAAACAGCAGGGGCTCAATTCTGCAATTTCTTGCAAAAATAAACCTTTAAACAGAGTTCTCGTTTCTCCCATAACTGAAGGATCATGCAGTCACAGAGAGCAGAAGTTCTGCTTCAGTTAATGAATTGTGCCACTGACAAATGAACGCCCTGAGCATTCAGATTAAATGCAACTTTGGTACTGGGAAGCAGATGCTCCCCCCCTAGCATTTGTAGTACCAGAGTCTGAGGAAAAGAATGCAGAAAAAACAGCTTCCTCTGCATGGTACCCTTCTTCTAGTCCCTCCTTGCTTCAGACAAAACCCAACCCCCGTGTGCATTCAGGGGCCAGATAACGCTGCTGCTTCTCTCTTAGGTACAGCATCCCACCTTCAAGCACAGCCTCACTGCTGCCAGCTGTTAGCTCCAAGATCCAGTAAGAGTTTGTCATAGCACTGGCTCAGACTGAAAGATGATTTCTGGATTATTAAATTAGCTTGTTCTCAGGATAACGCAGCCTGGCCAGTAACCATTGCATCCTACTTCATGTTTTCTGAGAATACAAAAGTGTTCACTGAAGACAAAATGAATGCATTTGCAGTCACCTTGTTCTGCAGACCAGACCATATACCAAGTTTTGCCAACAGTAGGAAGAGGAATAAGAAATGTTTACGTTTGAGAAGAGGCCACAATTACTTTCTTCATGTTCAAACAAACTTCTAGAGAAGAAGGAACAGAACTTTGGTGTGACACAGGAATTTCTCAATGCAGATCTCAAACAGATTGTGGTAAGGAGTATACACGTAGGATGAGCATTTCCTGTTTCAAAAAAGCAGCCTGATTTTATGACAGTGTCAGTGGTGAGATAAGTATGGATGGCTCCATCCCCAGCCCTTGGCTTCTTGTTGCTGATTGAACTTGTTCAATCAAAAGCACGCCTTGCACCCTTGTGCTGTAAAACCTGAGATATGAGAAGCGGTAGCGCAATCAGCCACAGGCAAACTTGCACTGCTAACTAGGGGAAAAGGACTAATGTTCACAGTAAGGCAAATTTCTAAGTCTCCAAACTGTTAGCCAAGATCACTGAAGACATGAGTGCACTACTTCCTCCCCTTGCTGGGAATTACCAATTATTTTCAAATCCAGTTTGCAGAGAAGGCAGTGTGAGAGCAGTCTTTGGTTTGACAGAAGCAGGAAAGGTTTTAGAGCAACTGCAGCTGAGACAGTTGGGTAACTGCAACTGCCCAACAGGGAAACCTTCATCACAAGACAGCAGTGGATAGAAGTTTCCCTTAGTCACATGAGTAATACCTCTTTGCTGTGATGGGGTAAATTCACCTGTACCTTACACATTCCTTGAGGAAGTGAAGACAGCAGGAAGCTGCCAATTATTTCATGGGGTGGGAAAAGTCTCTACAGCTGTTTTTACCTGGGGCAATGGATGGGTTTCAAATTGGAGACCACACCTTAGAGCTCACTCCAGCACAAGGGACTGTGGTGCTCAGACCGCTCGCTGGCCCAGCAGGTCTTGCTGGGCTGTGCCATGCCTGCTGTCCTTGGGATTGCACTAGACTTGACTCTTGGGTGAGCACCACCTCAGGTTAGGTGTCCTGAATCAGTTCATGCAAGAACCCAAGGAGCACCAGCAGCAGAGGGAAGAAGGCTGTGGGTGTGCCTTGCTGAGAGCAGAGAAACAGAACTGGCTCTCACAGCAAAGTGAGCTGTCAGATCAGCCATTTCATCTGACTGCAATCTCCTTGTGGGTGGAATATGACAAGCTCTTCTTCTGGCAGTTGAGTTTCAATAGCTGGCACTGCTGCCTCGTTGTGCCAGCACAACTATGTGTTATGACTACATACTAAGTGAATAAATTTATCAAGTCTGGTAGTCAGATGTACAGTGTAGCTGCACAGACTTGTAAAGGGTAGCAAAACTGAAACAGGCACACATTCTGCTTAGGAAATGCCTACTACTTAAAAAAAATGCTTGTTAAATTACTATGTTTTAGCCAACACCTTTCCCAAAACCATGCCCAAAGTGTACTTATAGCAGGCCCTTCTTGAAAGACTGGAATACTCTTGCCATGTATTTGCTAAGCTAGCAGCTTGATTCTTGGAACACTGAGGTTGGCAGCATCCAGAGTTGTTCACTTTTCTCTGCATCAGTTGATGCTATTTCTAATTTCCATATTTAACATCTCACAAGCAAACTTAAGTTATGTATGTTTAAAATAGAAGGGGGTAGGGGAAGTCCCATGTCTGCTGTCTGCCACCACATCCAGGAACTCTGTGCTTCTAACAAACTTGCTGGTGAATGCTGGTTTTGAGCCCCTTGTGTATTCTCTCCTGGAGTTTAGACCTTTTGACTTTCTTAAGGCAGATTCTGGATCATTTATGGCAATCACAGTTATGAATCATACTGTCAATAGGCACAATGCCAATCCAGGGTAAAGAGCTGTCATATATCTTTGGTCCATGTTCTGCTCTGTGACCAGTCCCAGCTGAACGACATACCTGGAGATTGCAATTTACTTTCTCAGCATTTTCAGAAATGCTGAAGTCCACAGCAGTATCACAGGTCAGTAAGTCATCCCCAGAGACTGCAGCAGGTAAAAGGTAGCACCCAAAGTCCAGCTTGTCTCTATGTTGTTTACTTTCTTTGTCAACTATAAAGGAAGAAAAACAAGTTGTTCCTGACAGCTCTCTAGATTCGTAAGTTGCACAAATGACAGAAACTACACGTTACAAATCTGGAAAGATTCAGTAGATAATTAGTCAGAAAAATGAACTAATGCATGTTAATCAATAGGGATTTAACTGTTTTTTCTCACCTTTAAGACTGTGTTGTCCCTAAATCCAAAACCTTCCCTTAATAAAGCAGCGATGTAAGTGAGATCCATGCAGAGGAAAGGACTGGCTGAGTTGTACCTCTCCATGTTATCACAGACTAGAGAAGGAAAAAAGAAAAAAAAAAAAGGGATCTCAGCAAAATAAGAGCTTTCATCCACATTGTACATTTGAACTGAACTCAAATCTTACTAAAACAAGCCACCCCCTTCTATTATGGTTATGTACGACACATGGTACACGCTACAGAGCTGTTCTACAATGTTGGAGAATAAACCATATAGTACATCCAGTTTCTCTTAACTCTATCATAACTACATCTTTTATTACAGCAATATAATCCACACAGCTGTTTTGAAGAACCTCTGCTCAACTGATAAACTAGCAGTGTGTTAGATTACTTTTTTCAAGAGCACAGCATCAATTGTTTTCATCATCTCTCCTCCATGGATAGATCCAGTAATGGATTCCACCTTCCAGGATGGCAGTTTATATTATTTTTTCCAACCACATTTGTCCAAGGAAATGGAAGAGGCTATTGCCCAACCAACCACTCCCTCGCTGCAGCTAAGTCAAGATTCTGTAGTCAGGGTGACAGTGACTGGGAAATGTATTCACACTCAGCATCATGTTTTAGACCTGCTGTTACTGCCCTGTTCTACTGGCAGCAAGAGCAGAGTTCACTTCCTCCTAAGAAAAGATGAGCAGCCTTCTTCTACTATTGAAATGAGATAGAGAAGAATTAGTTCAGGATCACAGAACTGATCTCCTGATGGTCTAAAGCTAAGTAAGGGGTTTGATAACGTTAGGTAAGATCTTAGCTACGTCTTTGGAAATAAGCACTCTCGTTATCCAGGGAAAAAATAACAACCAACCCACACTCAAACTTCAGAGCTTAATCCCCCTATTCAAAATCATCCAAGTTTCCAGGGAGATTAAGTTTAACTGAAAAATCATTAAAATTTAGGCCTTATTTTAGGAAAAAAGTCAGTTCCGAACTATGTAATTAAGCATCTTCTGCTGAAAAATATGGTCTTCTCATTTTCCTGAGAATGATCACAGTACAGAGGTAACTTGCTTTTAGCCATCAGCAGCCAGGCAAGGTGGGAGGTCTTTATCCACAGGAGGTACAAAACTATTCAGGAAAAAAGACATTCAGGAAAAAAGACAAGGGGAGGTAAAGGAATGTGGAAGAGGCTGTCAGACTTAAAAACCCTCTCCCTCCATTTTGTTAGAGATGAAATAGGATTTAAGGTGACAGACTTACAGAATTCAGTGCTCCCTTAAACTCAGAGAGCTGCAGTTTGACAGAAGGAGCTCTTGATGCAGCAAATTCACTTTCTTTTTTAGTGACTCTATGAACTATCTCCTTCTCCTGAACAGAGCTGTAAAGCCACCAACCCTTCACTGCTCTATCAGTATTGCCTTCTGCATTAGTTAGAGTCTTTGACTAATAAAAGTAACATGACAGGTATAAGTGAAATAAAGGTTAAATAAATTTGCTTTTCTTCCAAGTCACATTATGTACTGCCTACACATTCATATTTTTGTTATTTCTTGTCCAAACCAGTTTCCCAGCTGATGACAATTACCTTCTTTGGCTTTTCTTTCAAAATCTCTCACTTCCAAAACACCTCCGCGTTCATAATCTAAAAAAGATGTGAGAAAACATCGTCATAGACCTGACAGCATTTGAATTCTTTATCTAAGTTGACCCTAGAGTGCAACTCAGGGATGCTGCAGTAGGAGTGAGACCTGCTTGGAACAGAAGACAGAGCTGCAGGTGTAACTGGAGCCCTGAGCACATTTCATGTGCTGAATGCTGAACACCAAACTGCAGTGACAGATAAATGTCATTCCCTCGAGGCATTTTGTGTATCTCCTCTTTCTCAATAACATTCCTTTCCTCTGCTCCCCATGGCTCCAGCCACCAGGGTTCCTCTGTCTGCCTTCTGGATGACATGCTCACATGTAGTAGATTATCCCACATTTACCAATTAGGTTGGTGTCAGCTGCTCGATCATAGTAATAGGAGAAAGCATAGAAGGAACTTCCACGAATCTCATCTGGTTGGTGAAGTTTCCCTTTGACAACCTTGAGTACTTCCAAGTAGCAAGGCTTGAATCCTGTTTCTCCTGTCAGGAAAAACACAGACGGGGTGAGCCAAAGAGCATATGCAAGAGATGGAAGAAATAGTGGCAACAGGATGAAAAATTAAAGAAGCAGAGATTAAAGCATCAGAACAAGAGTTTAGATATCCCTTCTGTAATCCAACATGGCATCTACACAGAGGCAAAGACCCTAAAAGCTCCTCATCAAGTAGAGCTGGTTAGAGCAGATTGTTGCTGTGTCTGAAAGAAGCGTCACACAAACTACTTCCATGTCAGGCAAAACTCCCAGTGACGTGTTCTGTGGCCAGCAGAATCTTCTACATTTGCTGCCACTTGTTAGATAAAACCTTGCTTTCTCTCCCCATCACATTGTAATGTTACCTACCTACTCCACACACACCAAATCTGCAATTCAGCTCTCACGTCCCCAATCTGTTCAAGTCTACAATGGCAGCAGACTCACTTTCTCTATGCAGCATTAGAGAGGATGAGTCTTATTATTATTAGAGACTTAAGAAACAGTTCCACAAGTGAGATTAACTGGTAGGCCAAAATGTTTGTACCCTAACACAAACACAATTTTTGCACTTTGCTCAAAGCCTCAGAAAAACCTCTCTTATTTGCATAAGTAATTCTAAACATTTCCTATAAAGGCATGATTTGTAATAAGAGATCACACTCAGAGAACAGGGGTACAGGTCAGCTACTCTTACAGCTTCAGATTTTAAACTGGATTTCTCAGAAGTCAACCTTTGCAACTGGACAGATACCCTTCATATCCCAATCATCATCAGTTAACTGAGGAAATACTTGACAAGGAAAAACTCAGATTCTGGAGATAAGACTTATTGTAAAAGAAACAAGTCTCCTTAATTTACCTTCTTTGTTGCCACCATACTGATATTTCACTCCCCCGAAGTGCCACTCTGCCTCCAACTGCTTAGGCAAACAGGAACTGCGGAACATTTGTCCATCCACAACTGGAAAGAGAGCAGAGAGGAGAGTCAGAAAGCACAGAATTTAACATAGCTATAAATCAATATGCAGAACCAGAAAAGGCTGAAAGATCTTCATTAAAGTCTTTAAGCAAAAGTACAAAAATCTGAATTGATGGATGTGGCACTAACTGATTACAAATTAAGGATCAGTCTCAAGTCTGGAAAAGTTGTGTTCGTTTTGTCCTGCAAACAGCAGAGCAGCCAGGCTTGGCATTTCTTAATGAGATAAATGGTACAGGGGTAGCTGGATAATGGCTATTCACCACAAAAGACAAGAAATGAGAGGTGATAAACACACAGATGCACAAACCCTAATGACAGCAGATAACCAAGACAAACAAAGCAACTGAGCAATGAAGACAAAACCTCCTAAGAAAGAGATCAATGGCCACTACAGGATCCACTGAATGTACCTTTGAGGGGTTCAACCAGAAATACTGTAACTGATAAGAAAACATGATTATTGCTGCACACACAGGTCTTATAGAAAAAAGCAAACTTCTAACAGTATGCTTGAGGCAGACTCTGGGACAGCAAAATTTGCTATGGGATGCTTAGGGAAAGGCTCAAAGGCTGTGAAAAGGAGGAATTAAGGGGTCAGGGAAGTGCAAGCATGGCAAAGCAGAGGGGACTATAAAAGAAGACAGTGACAAGTAAGTAGGCAGCTAGCAGCCTTCCTTTTCTGTCTGAGCCTTGTGACCAATCATTGCAGTCTGTCCTATGTTCTTCTTAATCCCTACTTCCAACTATTTTTGATTTGAGTACATTCCAGTAATTATCACAAGTCCATCTAGCTGTCAAGTAAGAATCCAGAAGGTGGAAAGACCCCAGGTCCTGGCCAGAGACTAGACAAAAGGCCCAGGCTGTGAGTGAGAGACTGGAAAGACTCAGGAATGTGAGTATGCACTCAGGTTACTGAGTGAAAGCACATGATGTGCTCGTGGGCTTCCATCTAGACTAGGGCAGTGCACACAACAGGTCTGGGGAACACCACAGGCCAGGCAGATACCAGAGGGGCCTAGGAAGTGGGTTTAAGCAGCAACCCTAAGGAAAAGGATCTGCTCATGCTGCTTATGCTTCTGTGGATGCTTGTAAAGCTGTGTGTTTGTGGCTGGCCATGGTGTTTGTATGCTCCTACATGTGCACTTCTGGAATTTGCACTTGAAGGTCACTGCTGGCTGATCTCAAAAATAGGGAAAAACAGCTGTATCACAACACAACTCCTTAACAAGTGGTTGTTGTTTTCAGACAAAGATATCCCATCAGCAACATAGAAAAGCACAAGATACAGAAGTGAAGACACACAGGAAATGGGCTGCTGACACAAGGCTAAGTCTAAGCATCTCTTCATAAATCCTAAATGTTTTATTATAGGAACTTACCTTCCATATTCAAAGCTCCAAGCGTTGCCAGTCTTGCAGCTTTTAGTCCAAACCCCAAATAGCTGTGAACAACAAAAGACAGATGTTAGAGTCTTGATTACTGCACATCTGGTATGCTATATCCATGCCCCTCTTCCAAAGTCCTGGAACACCTGAACCAGATTTCCTTCCTGATTCCCACAAGGCTCCGTCTCTAAAGCAGAGTTCCCTTTGCCAGAACAACCCTGAGGGCCAAAAGAGTGACACAAACCCAAGAAATACAAAGAGTTGTAAAATAGGTGAATCAAAAACTGCAGGAAGTGGTTAGAGCTGATGTGGCATTTATACAAGATGATCATGAAAAGCAAAAAAGCACCACCTTAAAAATGAGGGAGAAAGAAGGGTATGTGCTGGGTGCATGGGGAATAGGGCAGCCACTCTTATGTAACACACACAAAACTATGTGCTCCTAGGGCAGAGTGCAGACTCTCCCATAAAATAGGAACTGTGGCTTTGTGTGAAATTCACTGGTTTGACTCCACAGGTAACTGCTACATTCATTATAAACTAGAATATGAACAGTGCTTATGAGAATGTCATCACACATTGCAGCAACACAGCTAGATTAAAATCCTGTTGACCCTTTCATTCCCATCTCTGTGTTTGGCCACTTACCACTTCTGTCATGTCATTTTAAACATTTGCAGAACATTTTAAATGAGCTTTACTAACCTCCAGCTCTCTCTCAAATTTTAGATGATTATTTTTCAATCCCAATTATTTTAGGATATCTAAAGGAATGTATTGCTGACTACAGCAATCAGTTACATCAGCAAATGTAAGGAGTAGGAGAGGATGACTATTAGACCAGCTCTGCTGTCAAGTAAGCAGATTCTATAACTGGCCGAGATGGGCAATGTTCACTAAGTCTCAGGAAAGTCCTCTTTCCAAATCTCTGATTGTTTCAAGTTCTGACTACTGGCACAATATCTCCCTTTCTGCTTGTTTCAGAATATTTGGCTTGAAACCAGCAATAAGAATTATTCTCCTTAAATATGGGTTCACAATGGTGTCTCTTCATTTGACAGACTGCCTAATTTCCCTTGCAGTGACATTAACCACGATCCTGGAACGTTTCCAGCCAACTAATGTCATGTTCCACTTCTACTGTTCTATGTAGATAAGCAGTAAAAAGTCATGGTCTCTGCTGCTGGTACCAGGATGATGTGGCTGTTAGCTCAGGGGCTGCAAAAAGATTGATTTCCCCAGTGGAAATAGCAGTCTTTTGCTCCTCACCTGTGGGTATAGAGCTTGTACGTGCTATTAAACATTTCAAATGAAGTAAGAAAATCCTCAGGGGTTTCCTTCAGAGTTTCCTAGAAGTTAAGTAAAAGAAAAATTGTTTTAGTTTATATTATGCAATAAAGAATAGCCAACTTTAATGTAATGTCACAGATATACCCATACAGTTTACTGCACACTCATCTGATTGGCTCTGAAACAAAGTACAGCTTTCCAATGCTGCCACTGCTGTAATATCTGCAGCTTTTAACACCAATTTTATTTATATGCATCTTTGTGTTACTTCAATGTATAACAGGGAAGCACAACAGATCAGGATGAAAGCACTTTCTAATTCAGGTAACCTGAATTTTTCTAGAGTACTTACATGTTACTCTACATGTAGAGAGTGCCCATTAAATCAGCTGCACTACAAGTGCTATGAACTTTTTCAAGTCACACTAGGCACCTAAACTGAGGTACTGAGAAGTATTAAAAATACAAGGTATAGGCCCCATTTTCACCATGTCAAATGTCTTGCTGGTACTCAAGGAAACACTGTGACCACTCACTCCCAGTCTTAGGGCTGCTTCACCTAAACTAGCCTTTGGTCTCACCACCTCCAGTTTCTTCCTCTCAGTCTTCTCTCTGTGCACACCTCCATCCCACCAGTACCCTGCCATAGCTTCCTGACAGACTAACTCACACTCTTGTAAGGCTGAACTGCTTCAGCAATCATTTACTGCTTCTTTGTGTCCACTCCCTAAGCTCTCAGTCTCAGTTTCTGTCTCTCCTCTCCTCATGGCCTCATCCTCCCACCCCTTCTTGGCTCCGTGCACTTTCGTTCACTTTATCATCCACCGTTATTCTGGGCCAACAGCAGGATCTCCGAGAGAACTGAAGCTGCACAGTCCTGCAGCTACCATGCAAGTAAGGAGATCCAGATCTGGGTTATTTTTTCTAGAGTCCTAGACAGAAGCCTGCTCAAAGCTGAAAGGAATTTGACAGTATTCAGCCTGAGCTTCTCCTGAGCAAATACAAATCAAAATTTGTTTTGGGTCTCAAGTTGATTATCACTGAAATGGCAGTCACATCCTTGGCCTAATACACACAGACTGCCATATTTTGAATTCTGTTTCTAAACCTTTAATCACAAAAACTATTTAAAGGAGAGATCCTCAAAAAAAATTAGTTTTGAGAAAACAATTGTCTTTTTTATGCCCTACTTTCACAAAAACGAGGCAGACACCAGACAGACAATTTCATAATTACTATGATTGGTTTTCAGTTGCTATTAGCTTTGGCAATAATGCCATGAAATTAAAATAAGCTCCTTGCAGTTGTCATTATATGTTCTCTACTTGCTTGTAATTCAAATTTAATTAACAAATCTCTTACTATTACAGTATGTTTTTCAAAACTAATACAAGAGCAAGCATGTGACTGTTTCGGATTGCAGGAAGGAAAAATCTCCACTGCAAATCAAAGGGAGGTATCCTCACTAATTCTGTCAGATGGGAAAAGCTCCCAAAAACACACTAAGCTTATTTGAACTTGACAACACAGGTGAGAAGCAGACATAGTGTACAAGCAGGCAGCATGAACCTTGGCTCCACACTGCCCTACAAATTCACACCATTAGTCCTGGTCTGCAGCAAACACTCCAGGCGTTTTCCTGCAAGGCTTGAAGGGGACATTTGAATCCTAAGCTGTAGTTCAGCCTATTTCACAGTTCTATTTATTCTTCAAAACCCTGACATGCAACACCCTTTCCTGTTGGTCCAGTGCCCACTTTAGCAGGTGTTATCAACACAAAACAGAGGACAAGCCCACAGTATACTTGAGGCTTTGCTCAACAGGATAAGGTTGCATGTCATGTTTCAACATAACACACAATTGCAGAATTAAAATATCCTGATGTGAAAACCATGTGTTTTGTGGTCACCAAACATCCTTTGAGGATCTCAAGTTCTATTAAAAAAAAAAAAGAGTTAAAGAAATGTCTGCTTCAGAAAGTGTGACAAACACATCACAATATGAAGGTACAGAATGTAATTTTCTCATGCAGACTTGGGTCCCAGTTCAAACTGTTTCTTAACAGCTACAGAACTACTAAGAGATCCAGCAGAGGTGTCTGAGGGACAAATGCTCAAGAGGAATAAGAAGAAATTGATAAGAAAAGAGAGAACTGACTGTGCTGTTATTAAAGAAATTTACCCTATAAAACACTCCTCCCCTCCAAAACTTAGTGAAGATCTGTTATCAGACTGTAATGGGAAAAAAAAAAAGACCAGCCCCTACATTTCTTCTAATATTCAAGAATACTACCTAGAAATATTCTACATTTGTTGAATACACAGCAATATCAACATTAATGAGGCTTTCCCAGTCTGAGTCTAGAAAACAAAAGCTGTTTCTTTTAGGTTTTACTCATTTGCCTTCCTTTTATTTCTTCATTATTCAGGCTCATTTGTTTGCAAGCAACTATCAGCCAACTGCTGATCTCAAAGGGAACAGAAATACAGATGTTCTGTAAACCATGGATGTTCTGCTTGTGCCACTGCTGACAAAGTGATACCAGAGAGTGCAGCAGTACTCAGGTCTCTCCACCAGCCTTGCAGTCCCAACCCATGCACTTTTAACCACTCCTCACCTCAAACCGTGGCAGGAATGTGATTTGGGTTGAGGCTCCTCCCAAGTCCAGAATCCCAACAGTTTGCTGGTTCTGGCCAGACAGCTGCCCTGCAAACAACACCGTGCTCAGAACAGCCCCAAGCGCACAAATGCTGAAATGCAGACACTGCGTGGATGTCCAGGCAGCACCAGGTGATCACAGCAATACAAGGAGGGCTGAGCTGCCCTTCAAAGAAAAAACCTCAGAGACAACAGGCAGGCAAACAGAAGGTATTATGGAATGATTCACAGACTTTCTTCCTTGATTCCAATCTCTTCTCCAAAGAGAGAGAAACAGATACATCTCCAGGTATCAAGCAAAAGCTGTAAGAGACAAAGTTTCTCCTGCAGAAATACTGAGAGTACACAAATTCTGTAACCACCATATAGCTGGGCAAAAGCAGTAGGTAAAGGAAGGCCAGTAAGAGCCAAACCAACTACTATAATTTCTCTTCACCCAGAGCAGCCTTTTTGCTTGCTCATCTATCTGCTAGAGTACTGATTTTCTTTTCACTAGATTGCACTCCCAGAAGCCCTTAGAGCCAGTAGTGCTAAGGCACCATGCCCAGCAACACCACTGTAGTAGCACAGCTCACACTGGGATGAAGAACACTGCAAGGCCTCCTTTCCCACACATCAGCAGTACCACACCCCAAAGCACGTTAGGGAAACCAGCCTGCCAGTGCCTCCAAGGTCTGAGTAAATTCTGGCACCTTCAGGGTTAAGACGTCTCCTTCTTACTACAGACTCTGGAACACAGTCTGCCCAAGGCAATCCACTGCTTTAGCACTGGTGAGACAGCAGGGAGGAAAAGCAAGGCCAAGGCAGAGGAACTTAGGGTGATCAACTCCACAGAAGATACTCAAGTTCAAGTTTAGAGTAGTTATACAGAATTAATTACCTGTCAAAAAGTTCACAGTGATCCAGGCTAAGATTCCTGCAATGAGTGAAAAAAAGAAAAAAAACAGTCACCATTAAATACTCCCACTATCTCCTGCCCCCACTGTTACCAGCCCTCCACAGGTTATATATTTACCTGGAAGTCATTACTAACTTAACCCAACCACCCCAGACTTCAGAGATTAATTCAAACTCGTAATTAAATTATATGATGCATTATTGATTCATACCAGTCTCATGAGCTGAAATAGGTAGGACTTTGTAATATCCATGCAACTGCAGCATACATAAATCATATCTATTATCCAAACAACATACAAAGAAGTAATGAGCTGACACAATGCACAAGTTTCCTTGGGCCTGTTTTTGCAGTCCAGCATTTCAATTCCTAATCTGAAAACTGCATTCACACCACTCTGTGTTTTAATCTTAAGGTTTCTATAATTACATTACAGACAGAGCAGCAACCAGTAAAACACAAACAGCTCTTTTGACTCCAGTGGCTTGCTTGACACTTACATGATTCTCACCCAAACACAGGCAAACATGTGACAGTAGAAGAGGTGGGATTTTAAATAAACTTGGCAGGCTACCCTGTGCTCTATTATGCCTCATTGGTCCTGCCCCTGTCAATAAAAAAGTTCTCCCTGCTGTACAGTTCACCCATTAATCCATAGTGACAAACTATGCACTCATCAAATACTTGAAGACTTTATGATACTTCTCCTTTTCTCTTGGCCAATGTGGACAGATTCTGTCCTTTAATCTTCCTCCATTTATTAGTTGTTTAAGCACTGTGATAATTCTTGCTTTCCTTCAACACCTTCCAAAGTGGCAATTTATCTGCCATAAGGAAGTGTTCTGAACTGAACATAACATGATAGGATGGCTCTTTTCATTAGGCATCCATACAGATGATTATTACTTGCCAATTCTCTGAGGTAGTATGTCTGGATATGTAGCCAGAATGTTACAGTGTTTTTTTCTGCACTGCAAAATCATTGCTCACTCCAAACCTACAACATATTTCACCTTCTCTTGTATTTTACAGTACTTGCTTGCTACTTTACTAGCAGTATTTTTCCCAACAGAATATTTTTTAACTTACTATGTTATTATTTAGTTATCTATTTTTAATACTTGCCAATTATCCTTCATTCTCCTCTAATATTCACAATCCTCCCAATTTTAGATTGAAAATTGATGAGCTGATCATAATAGGTTATTTTTAATGCTGATACTGCAGAATTTACAAGGCATTTTCCATAAGCTTCCCAACTTGCTATATATTGTCATGTAGCCTTTCAGAGGGGGACACCACCTCTTTAGCACCAGTTCCCAAGAGCAGGCTACAGCATCAGGCAACACTTATTGTTGAGACAAAGTTGTGTTCTGAAACTTGTGAAATCTCTTTGTGTATCTGCATTTGTAGCCTAACAGGTGACCAACTAATGAACACCACCTCAGAAAGGCAGGATTGCATTGTTTCAAACAGGGCTAGAAACCTTTTATTTTTTTCTGCTGAGTTTAGGGACCATTTCCCTTTCCCTCTCATGTTTCTAAGATATCCCTCTTTTTCCCGTATCTCTTTGCTTTAACTTTGTACCCCTCCTAAAACATACCTTCATGAGATCCGTCCATGATGCCAACACTGTCCTCTGGAACAAGGAATGGTGATTCCTCAAAGACTTCTTTCACCTGAGGAAAGAAATAGTGATTAGATTTCTTGGTCTTCTGAGTCTTGTTCTGCTCTGAGGGTGACAAAGTTTTGTTTTATACATCAGTAGAAACTAAGACAAATGTGTGGAGTAGGAGCTAGGAAAGAAAGAAAAGAAGTATTGTAGGTCTCTCTCCATGCCTTCCACCACAGCAAGACAGGATTTCAGGACCAGACAGGATACTCTGCAAACTTCAAGTTATCATAGGATTACAGTCTCTTTTCATAGATGAAATTCTCTTATGCTAAACAGAATAGAGAAGAGAATGGAAAAAATATAAATAAATAAACAGGGAGAATAAATAATACCAGTGCATCCAAAACAACTTAGTACTACCTCTGAAAGCAGAGCCTGAGCTTTCTCCTCTGACAGCAAGCGAAGTCCAGCCGTGGCTTTTAACACTACTGGGGTCTTTTTCCAGAGATGAGGTGGCACAGCATCTACGGCCATGTCCAGCAATGTTTTGACAGTTTCAGCAGCCTAAAAGGAAAAATATGTTTTTCACATGGTTTCCTCCTACAGGCCATCAGAGAATAGGCCTCTCAGTTTCCCCTCAAAACTTGTGAGAACGCTATTCACTAGCAGAACATACACCCAAGGCAAGTACAAAAACCATGCCAGACATCTCATTAGAACATTAAACAGAATGTCTGCATTGGAAGGAAAGGTGTATTCACAAATATATTTTAGGGAAGATAAACACCATTGTTTGTGGAAGGTATTTTTTGAAAGGATGGAGGGAGGTGAAGGAACTGATTACCTGACAAACCTAAATATCTTATGATGAAGTATGATGAAGCTAAATGGTGCAATTATTGACTGTGGCTATCAAAGCAAGGGGAAATAGCTGTTGATTTCACTAAATGCAACATAAGAATTCCAAGTGTGTCCATAGCAAACATTGTAATTAAAATGCCACCTGTGCAATGGTTACCACACAAGGTACAGGCATCACTGCTGGCTCTCAATTATTTCCACTGCTCTAGCAATCACAGTTTGGCATTAGCAATAAACATTCTCCTGTGAAATGCCTAGAAATTTTTTTTGGGCTGAGTTCTCCTCTCCTACCCAACAAACAAGTTTTACTGGAATCATCGGTGATCTTATAAAAGTTTTATAAAAATCCCAGATCCATTCACTTTTCCATAAAGTGTCACACTCAAATTCCTGTAGCATGGAATCCAACTGAGCAAAATGAGAAGCCTGAAATCCCATAATACTAGCCCCCAACTTCAAGGCTGCTAAAGCACACAAAATAGTGGATCTAATCTATCATTTTTCTGGCACCTCCTTTAGATTGTGAAAGAGCTTCCTGTCACCACAGGGGGTCTGGAAAATGGCAGCTTACTTCAGAACTGAGAAAATTATTCATAAATTACACAGAGCATGCATTTACTCATATTTGGGGAAGCTGTAGGGGAAATAAACAGTGAATATGGATGCTGCTAGAGACAACAATCACTTTGTCTTTGAAATTCTCAAAGGCATATAGTCTAGTTATATAAACATTTAAGCAATTAATTAAGCCACTGTTCCACTGAAGAAATATGTAAAACACCAGCTCCTATTTCACTGTGTCGAACTTAACTCACAAAAGTAGAAGAACAGGTTTAGAGAGACAGCAGCAGAACTTTTACATTTCTTCTTGACTTTTTGCAATTGCAATCAGTAATACTTGATCTTGGTAGAACTAATGATATAACAGAAACACGACCACTCCCAGGGAATGAGAGCCAGTCTTACCTTTTCAGGCTGATCAGCATATGCAGACAGACCTGGCTTCACAGACTCAAAGATTTCCCCTTCCACCTCTGGAAGGTTTTCTGCACAAACAAAACATTACATGATACAGTCAACAACTCAAATCTTATTCTTTAATTTCCAAAAGGTTGCCCTCAACTCCTGTGAAGTGACTGTCCTTGATTCTCCTTGCAAACAAGATTATTCCCCTCCTGAAACAAGCCTTGCTCCTTCACTTCAGGAACATATTTAGCAGAAACTTGCCCTTGTACCCTCCAAGTTCACAAACAATTTATTAATAATATGTTGTTATAATTAAAAGTATGTTCATTTAGCATTTGTGAACTACAGTAAGTTACAACAATGCAGCATAACTGTTGCCCATTCTCAATAAAATTTCTTCCCCTTTTTGTCCTTAAGCTAATTGTGAAATACTAGTGCATATTAAGACACACACTATCAATTCCCAGTTATCCTTAGGTGAGTCATCCAACTCAGATAGAACAGAGCTGACTGTGCTCAAGTACTTGGCTGAGAAGCCAAACAAGTTTGATCACTGCTTCCAGAGCAGTCTGGGTGTAGAAGCTACCCCTGAGTATTGCATATTGCAAGCCAGGCTGAGTCCCACAGAACTGGACCTTGTACCAGTCCTTCCAAACCATGGATGAAGTCATGCAAAGACACATAATTACTATCTCCCAGCAACCAGCCCTCAACCTTTGCAAACCTGCTGGCTCACTGTACTCAAGCTACTTCATCCTCCTGAATCCAGTCACATGTGCAGCCAAAACTGGGCACCTCTGCACTATGTGAGCACCAGATACACTGGAGTGTGGTGCATCTCAGCACACTTCTCCTGGAAATGGCTCAGACCTTCAGTACTTAATAACTCTCTAATTTACTGATTTTAATTTGCTACAAAATGTGACATAAACATATGCAGAATTCAAGTATCTCTTGATAAAATTCAAGGTAACATGCATCCTGACAAAATCAGCATAAGTATCTTTTCATGTCAATGAGATATTCCATTTAAGCATCTGCATAGATTAAAATGTTTGAAAATTAGAATTCTCCAGTACACCCAGAATTGTATCTCTGAGACTCAAAAGACCTACAAAAAAGGTATTTACACAGAAAAACACCATGAGAAATGGACAACAAACACCTGCAGGAGGACCATTTGAAGGACAAACTGCAGAAATCTTCAGCTGCTCCCAAATGCTGAGCTGGCAAAACACTAAACTGTTTTGAGAAGTTGGAACCTAAGTCAACATACATGGGAGTCTTACCTGGGCTCTTCTGCACAAAGGTGTAAATATGAATACGGGTTCCAGTGCTTCCTGCGTCAAACATGATGCCATAAAAAGTGTTTGCTTTGGCATTTATAGGGCACACATTAGGTGGAAAGAAATCCTGAAACCACATTTCCCTGTTTGAATGTGAAAGAACAAAGGGCAAAGAGGAAAATGCCCATGCTATAAGGATGGGAAGTCTGGAAGATGCCATCTTGCCAGGTCCCCTTGAGGCTGTCAAGCACGTATCAGCAATCACAGGGCTGCAGAAGGTCCTGAAGAGTTTAAAAAAAAAAAAAAAAAGAGAGAGAAGGAATGGAAATTACCAAGAGCTCTTTCCTTTAAAACTCTGTTAAAAAAAGAAAATAAATACGTTATTCTGTACACATACATTCTCCCTTCAGGTGCTTTTCAACACCTCATCCAGAAAGAGTTGTTTTATTGCACTTATTGCTACAATTACATCTAACTAATTTGTTCTTTCAGAGTAAAGGTTTCTCCATTTCTCAAGTACAGAAGAGATGGAGTAGTTTACTTTCCAGTAATTCTAGTTTCGACTTTTAGACAATTTCTCTCATTCGTCTTGCAGATATTCAACATTCAGAGTCTCCAGTATCTCCTCCAAAAAGCCCAAATATTATCTGAAAATAAGCATTGCCAGAGGGGAACTCTGGGCAGAACCACTTTAACATTTACACACTTGAGACGCTGTGGCAGAACACAAGTGTTATTCAGAGTCACAAACAAAGAGAATTTCATCTCAGGCTAAGAACAGCTGCTGGGAGAGATTAGCACACAGAGAGAATGAAGGCATATCCTTCCAGCAGCATCCCCATCTCCGAGAAAAGCCTGAGCTGTACCAAAGGGGCTGAACTGAAGTGCACCTGAGCTCTGCCTCTCAGTATTTTTTCTTTTTTTTTTTTTTCTGTCTTTTTGGTTTGGTTTTTATTTTTAGAATTACAAACAACAACAACAAAAAAATCATAGCAAAACCCACACACTCTTGCAAACCAAAAGCAGTTACCCCAAACACTCAGGTTGCTTACACAGCTTTTAACAACAGTGTCCCAAAACTGTGTTACACATTATTTGGTATCAAGATACAACTACACTGTTCCTTACCACCTCTCCCTTTGCCGTGTATTTTTCCTAAGATATGCTAATAGAAGACATGGGCACAGAAATCATGGGGTGCCCAGGTAAAAAGGAGGAGAATATATAGGCATCTTTAAGAGCAGAAAAGAGCATGTGGCCAGATGTCCCACCATATGCAGTATCGCCTGCACCAACCTACACACAGAGCACTCCACATACAGAAGGTGCAAACAGCTCCTTATCACTTTCCAGACACTTGGCAACACATGCATCCACCCACAGCACTGCATATTCTACTTTATATGGCTGTTCATCAGCTCTGCCCAAGACCCCTGCCCACTGCTTGCTCTTACATTTGACTGTCTTTTAGCAATCTGCTCAGCCCCACCACGTTCATTCTCTTGAAATCTTTACTTGCTGTCTCTATCCTACATGTATTCATTCCTAAACCTCTCCTTTCATTTCTACAGGAGTTTGCTATAGCCTCTATTTCCTCACACCTTTCTCCCACACCCAAAAAGCTCACTTATACTCCACTACCTTTTATCCCAGATTCAGCCCTTGTAAGACTTTTATTATTTCCATTCTTCACCTTTGTCCCCAGCTACAGCAAAGGGAGATTAACTTTTAGCCATTCCCAGCAAAAACCATCACATTTCTCAGGCATCTAACTCACTCCAGCATTCTGCTACGTCTAGAGCCACAAAGTGCACAGCCCACTGCAGATGGGTAACCTCACCTGTCTGCTGTGACCTTTATTTTTATCCTCCCGTTTCAAACAAATGCAGAGATGCAGGCAGAAGCAGAGACTCCTGATCCTCTCTGCCTTAGAAGCACACTCTGGAAAGAACTGACCACAATTCCACTAGCAGACAACAGCCCTGGCCAGTGTCTGTGACAGATCAGTGCAATAATTTCTAAAGTACACACATTTTATATAGAAAGGAGTAAATAGGTAGCTCTGTAACAAAGTGCTCTCCTGGAGAGGCTTGATGAGAAGTGCCAAGCAGTTTGGCAGTTTTGTAGCTATGGATTTGTACTAAAATGCAGCTGGCATTACCCAGGTTTGCTTCATCACAGCAAGAAGGGCCACTGAAAACCCAAGCAGCTGTGCTGTTTTAACAGAACATAAGGTGCATTAGTGAGAGCCACCTTCCAAGCAGGTCCAAAGAGGTGTTCTTATTCTCATGTAATCTAAGGATTTTGTTTAATGAACTATCACAAATACAACCCAAGCACCTGTCTTAAGAACAAACTCCAGAGTCCTATTACAAACAGCACATGTGACAGTTATGTAAGCCTCAGAATCTCTGATGATCCGAAAATATCTGAGCAACTGCCATCACTAACTCATAGTTTCCTTACCAGACCTACGAGAACCGTAGTCTCATATAAAATTCCCTCACAAAGCTTTTCTTCTCTATCCCTTCTCAGATATCCACCACCATATCACACTTTCTGTTTTCTACATTTCCCTTTTTTTCTTTCCTCTTTTATACTTCCAAGGACAAATAAAATCCCAACAAAACAACAAACTCACAACCAATCACCATGGGATTTTATTTTTCCTCTCCCTCATTAAGAATGGAAAACGCACGCTGAGCCCCTTCAATGACTGGTGAAGTCCACTTAATCAAGCACACCAGCAAATCAATGTCCACAAGAAAAATGACAAAAGATGAGAGTAAGATATCAGAGACAAGAGAGAGAAATCAGCAGAGCATAACAGAAATGGAAATGGAAAAAGAATTTGGAAAGACATAATCAAAAGAATGGAAGAAAAAATTCAGGGTAGAAATAGACAAGACTTAAGTTACTGAGAAGGAAAAACATTTTCAAAACAGTTTCTCTGATACCTAGCTGGTATCAGAACTCAACAGGGTGGAGAAAGTGAACAATAAACAGAAAGGAGAAAACAGGGTAATTGTTATGGGAGCACAAGCTTATTAATGCAATCAGGAGTTCAGCAAGGTAAGGCCTACAGTGCCCCATCAATAGGCTCAGTTACTGTCCTTCAAAAGGAGCAGGAATAATCAGCACTGACCATGAACACGCCAGGCACACACCTGAAGCAGGATGGAAGCAACAGCTCTTCCACTGCAGGGATTCCTAAGGCAAACCCCCTTCAGAGCACCATGGCAGGAGACTGCGCCTGCACTTCTTCACCTTCGCCGTCAGCTAGCAGGAGTGGACTATGTATCAGGCAAATTGTAAGGTCATGAAGGCACACCAAATACCAACTGAGTTGTTTTATTCAAATTTGAGTTTATCATTACTCAATACGAGCAGTGAAACATGCTTATATAACTACAGAGGATGAATTTCAAGAAGTTGAAAGTTAACTTGAGATCGAGTTAGTAAAACATTTACACAAACCCTGCAGTTGACCTCAACATCCCTGAGGCCTGAGCCAGCAAAACAGGACAGAACACCCATTTCCCAATGCAGAGAAACACATGTAAATGTCATCTGTACACAGCAGATTTTAGGGACTAAATGAAAAAGCTAAAGCACATCCAATATAAAAAATTTGAGAGCTTTGCAAACTCTATGATCCAGAAATACTGGGATGTTGCATAGAGACTTCCAAGACTGAAAGCATGAATAAGAAGAAAAAAAACCCCAAAAAATCCCCTAAAGTCTCCCTAAACAACAAAAGTAAAAACTATACCATAATAATAGCTAACCTTAAGACAGCAAAACACAACCTTACTTAGAGCGCACCATACACAGAAACACTGGTAATTTTCAAGACAAGAAATAGTCAATACTTGACTATTTCTGACAAAATAACACACAAAACACAAACCACACAACAGAAGCATCTGCCTGTAAAAAGGAATGTGATCTGAGAAGAGGGAGAAGCAGTGCATCAGAGATACACAAGAATTTCACTTCTGTTTCCTAACATAATATTGGGAAATATTTGGAGGTACATAAAAATATTCAAAAATTATTGTAAATATTAATGATACAAATACTAGCAAATATTTTACAAAAAAACTATTTTAGGAAACAAATAAAATGAAATTACATAATTTAAATAATATTCTTCCATGCTGGAGCACACCAGAAATCATTCAGAATGGAAAGTCTTCTGTGCTAAAACAGTAACAAAATCTATTTTCCAGATGAGCAGCTCTTACGGTCACAAAATCTATTTCCCAGATGAGAGCTTTAACACTTTACATTCATGACTAAATAAATACTTTTTAACCTTTTTTCTCCCAGAAAAAAAAAAAAGTTATTACAACTTTTTCTGGAGTTATTTTTATCTGTTGAAAAAAATAGCTTTCTTGGATTGTTTTGACAAAAACTTAAGCTTCTTAAAAGGACACCGTTTAGAAGACACGATAGAAGGAATGACTGAATTCAAAGGCAGAATGAGAATGCCCCAGTATTTCTATAAAAATAACGGCACGGTATTCTTTGCGCACATGTATTTACGGTAAAATGCTGGCTCTGGAGCTTTAAACTCCAGGGGGAAAAAGTAGAACCGACTCGTGAACATGTGTTATCGGAAGTTCTAATCTTTCTTCCCCCGCACTGAGACTCCAAACACACATTATTTATTTATGCACATTTCTGGCCAGGTGGGTTTTCAATTTTCCTCTTTAATTAGCCCAAGGCAGCTTTCCCAGGAAACCGCTACACCGCGGTGTGGGCACCCTGCAGAGCGGCGGCGGCGGCGCCCAGCCGCGGGGCTGTAACGGCGCCTTTTCCTGGCACAGCTGCTATTCCTGGAAAACAGACCTCGGCTGCCGGCAGGCTTGGGGCGCTCAGGGCTTCAGCCTGCAAGCCAGGCGGGGAGCGCTCCGGCGCCGACTCCCGCAGCCGCTCCCCGGGAGTGCCCCGGACACGGCGCCTCAGGGCCCCGCTGGGGCGGCTGGCTCCGTCCGCCCCTGCCGCGCATCCCGCCGCCAGCGCGTCCTGCCTGGCTCTATTTCCCACAGCGGCGACCGAAACCCTGGCCCTGAGCACGCCCGAAAACCTTCCCTACCTTCCTTCCCTCTCCCCTGGCAAAAGGCTCCGCGGTCCTCCCTGTGCCCCGGCGGCGGGGAGGGCGGCCCGGGACCCCGCAGCTCCTCCCGGAGCCGGCAGCGGTGGCTGGGCAGGAGCACCCTCAGAAACGCCCGTCCGCTCCCACCCGCCGGCCAGCGCTATCACTGACCGGGACGGGGCGTCCTCCCGCCCGCCTCTGGGGATAACGGAGACGCCGGCGCAGCTTTCGCCTGTCTCCCGCCGCCTGCCCGGCCTCGCACCCAGCGCAGCGCCCTCCCGGGGCGCCGGGAGCGAGAACGGCTCCGGGGGTGGGGGGAGGCGGTTCACCCAGCCCGGGAGCGGCGGGACGGCGGCCGCCCCGTGCGCGCTCCCGATCCCGGCGCCGTTGAGCACCGGGGGATCGGGGGGGGGACGGCGGG
>VZRH01005865.1:1197904-1213145 GCA_013397555.1 Urocynchramus pylzowi | reverse complement strand
GCACGGCGCGACCAGGCCCCGCGGATCCCCGTGCCGCCCCCGCCTGCCGCCCGCTCCCTCCCGCAGCAGCCCGGCGGCCGCGGTTCCCGCCCCGCTCCTCCGCCAGGGACCGCTGAACACCGGAGCCAACCGGGGAGAGGCTGAAGCGCTTGCTCGGCTCGAAAAGACAAAGCTGGGAGGGAACTGCCGGGTTGGGTCCTTGGAGGAGTTTTAGAGAAAACGGAGCCCAACTCTACCCAGAACACAGTGAAAGAGAAGCTCTGTGCTGTGGCTCCCATTTGCTCTATCACAGATTCTTTCACTTTACCCCTATTCCTACTCTTCTAAATCCAAGTACCAAGCAAACCCCTTTTACATTTAGAAAAAAAAAATCTGAATCTGGAATCGAAAATTCACTTATTTTAACATCCGATTTGTTGAATAAGAAGATACAAAGCTCTGATCCCCAGACATTGATTAAGTCAGTTGGTAGGAAACCATTTTCTTGCTCGTGCGCCAGTGCTTGCTTTCAGCCTATCTAGTATAAAATATCTTACTTGGACCTTTTTCCAGATGGCAAATTTTCCTTCTGTATCTGTCGCTTTTTCTCCTTTTCTAAACTTCCTCAGCACTGCACCACCATCTGTAGCACAGACCAGACAGCTGCAGTATAAAGTGGAAACGCTGGAAATGGCCTTACAGCACATGACCAGAAAATCTGTGAGAGAGACAGAAAACTCAGCACCAACCAAGATCAAAAAACTGCAGCAACTACTAGAAATGAAGGATTGACAGATGGACTGAGTGAAAAACATAGCCCGGAATATCTTAAATGAGGGGACTGAGGTGTAAAGATGCTATATAGATGCTCTGTGATTTGAATCAGAAGATCATATCCAGTAGAAAGCATTAAAAGAAAAAAAGGCCCAAACTGCCTATAACAAAAAAATACAGAGGCATGTGCAGCAAAGAAGCAATTTCCCCAAATCAAAACATTCAAAAGCAACAGAAACAGCACAAATAATGTGCACAGAGACCTAGAGGAAGCACATAAGTGCTACTGGTATGGAAACATTGAAAACTAGTGTCCATCTTCCTAGACACCTAAAAAATCCTTTGCATGATAATGTTTTTGTATAGGGAATACTTACAGAGACTTCTGGAGTGAGAATAACTGTATGAGTTGCAGTATCCTATAAATTAGCAATGACTTTGTGGGAACCTAATTTCAACTAGGTTATCACTTTTTGGTCATTATTTCTATGGGTTAAACTAAAGGTAAACTCAAAAGAGCTATTTCCATATTCTGCTGTGTCATGTGGAATTTGATTTCATATTTCAATATGAAATTTGCACTTTCAAGGCTGCTTTCCTCAAGCTTTCTAATAATCTAAAAATTAAGTAATTACATGAAACAGACGCTGACATATTGAAAACAGGATCACATGCAGTACAGTACTGATTGACAGGATTACGTTTTATAGTGAATAAAACAAAATGTCAGATTTACAAGTGTATCTCAGGATTTCTGTTAGGATGCAGTTTAAATTAAGTTAGAGCTACACATGCTGCAGTAGCCAGGACTCCAGCCTCCTGCTAGACATCTGCAGCAGTGTCTGAGCACTTGGGTTTTAAGCCACAGAGTTAAGGTCCCCCATAGCTGAAGCTTTCCTACATCCTTGGTGAGAGATTAACATGATCCTAAACCCCAGAAAAATGTTTGTTTAGTATGGATTGGCTACTGAATAACTTGGTGACACACAGTCAGTTGGAATGCTTTGTTCAGGTTATCTCAAAGACGATACAGCAGAAACACTTCCTGAAAAACCAGGGGTGACATTTGTGATTGAGGTCTAAGGAATCTTTTCCCCTGGAGAAGAAGGGAGAGACTGGAACTGAGAGAGAAAATTGTGTATTGTATGAATGAACAGAAGAGATAAGGAAAGGACAATGTATTTGAAACTAGTTAATGTTTGTCCAAGGCCTCCCCCTCCCAGTATTTATCAAATAACCTCTAAGAGAAGAGAAGTCATTGGGTTTGTTCTATTTAATTTAGAGAGCCATAGATTTAGAAGTTGAAAACACAACACTGTGTGCTTACATTTATTTTTTAAATTTATGTGCTATGAAAAGCTGAATAAGAATAATGCAGAGCTAGAATTTTAAACCTGTTTTACACATACAGAATCCATGAATGATATGCCTTCGAAATTTTCTTCTAATACTTTGATCTTCTCCGTGTTTTTCAGGGGAAAAAAAAATTTTTGAAGAACTGGATATCAGTAAGTTGACATGAGAAAAAAACCCCCATGTTTTGCAATTGCTTTTTGTCAAAATGAATGGGACAAATCCATGGTAATCTTTTGTTTCTTCAGTAAGTGGATACTGAACTGGGCTGGTCACTCCAGGTTACAGGATTCCAGTAAGTTCTGAATCTAACATAAGAATCTAGCTGTGTGGCTTGGTGTGAGGTACTTCAACTTTTTGAAAAAGTTGGTACACTATATACTGATTTTGTACATGCACTAGACTATACTGTTAGATCTTAGTGTATTGTATCAAAAGAAAAACAAGTGGAAATAAATGTTGATACTGCTAAGGTCAAGAATAGAAGTCAGGAGAATTAACTTTGCTCAGTGCAGTAGGATTTATTTTGTTCAGTCATAAATGGACCCCAATCCATCTTTACCAAACAAGTAAATAATGTCTATTGTGTTAGGAGCACTCCCCAGGTATATTTCCTTATAAGAGTATTGTAAAGCAAACTTTCCAGTATTAAAAAGTACAAATATCCACAGCCAGATTATGAAAACTTTACTTAATCTATGGTTCACTGCTGTCTGCATAAGAAATGTGGGAGCAGGACTTTACAGATACCTAAACTTACACTGGAAATTCAAAGTTCAAGAAGCATTAACTATAAGAAGTATATATTATAAGCTGTGAATTATTATAGTAGTGTATTTATATGCACATGAATGTTTGTGTGACAAAAGTGAGGAATTTTTAAATTAATTTTAAAATTTGTTTTTTGTGTTGATCTTTCAGCAGCAGGCATTTAGACACATTTCTCATAGAAAAAAAGCACATGACCTCCTAAAGCCCTCTCTTACTGAAAAGCAGGTTTATGTTTTCTAGGGGATGCTCTTGTGAAAGTCCATGATCATAGAAGGAGACAGAGACGCATTTTCAGCTAGCACAGTGAGTTTTGATTAAAAAGGCAAAATCTGGGCAGCTGATGTTGCATTCAGTACAGGATCATAGAGGGTGGACCATGATGAAGACTCATATGCCTGATTTTCAGATACCAACTCAGATACAACTTTATTGCTAATTGTGACACTCCAGGGCAAGCAGTGTCTGCTTCCCTGGAGGAATAGGTAGGGCGGGGTTCTGGCATGCACAGCTTGTCAGATGTGAGGCAGTCAAACACATGAGCCAAAATGTAATACTCAGACATCAAATTACCAGATGAAGTTCATAAGCAGGAGCCCTGGAGGCATTTATACATAAAGATATAGAAAGATGTGAGACACTTCCTTTGGAAAGGCAGGCTGCCACTTTCCAAAATGGACATGGAAGTGGATTGGAGCTTTTTTCTTGACACAGACAGGGAAAAAAACCCCTAGGAGTGGAAGTCACAGGGCCAAATTTTCAGAGGTTGTTAAGCAATTTTAAACAAATTTTGGACTTATGTGTATTAAACAGCTTTCAGAATCTAGATTTCAGTGCTTTCTGAGCAAGAAACTGTTTTTAATAGTCTTCAAAGGGTTGACTATGAAATTGTATTTTAATAGTCTAAAGAAATTTATTATGAGATACTTTAGACTATACTTTTGTATAACATAGAAGATACATTATTTAGCTTATTTTTATGTCAAATGTTAAATAAAAAGGAGAATAAACAGATGAGTGGAAAGCAATAACAGCAGTGAGATGAGGCAGGTAAATCACAATCAAATAGCATCTGCAGCTTGATCTAAAAAAGGCAGTTCATTATTAGAAAAGGAACACACAAGATTTGTATTTCTAGTTCAATTATTTAAAACTATCTGCATAAAGATGCTGTTGGAAATGTTGGATAATTAGAAAAGATGTTTGCACACAAATGAAAAAATCATACAGCTGTGTAGAAGATATCTGGAGAAAGTGCAGGAATAGTCCTGCAATTCCTCAGGGAGCAGGTAACCTTGATAATAGACTGCTTTTGTTACAGGACAAGATGGATTTTAGAATTTCTAAAAGAAGGATACAATAGGTTTTAATAGGACAACAGCAAAGTCAGAATAGCAATGCTGATTAGGGAGAACATGAAGGCATTTTGAAAATAAATGACTGTAGACAGTATTAGAGGCTGTTAATTAGTATTTCTTTCCTAGGTGCTTGAGTGAATGCCAATGTCTTAATAGTGACTTACCTAGAATATTTTACCTTTGCAACACAGAAAATACTTCTACCAACCTAACACTTATTACACAGCAGGCCACATTATCAGATTCATCCTCTTCTGCAGTGATTCTTCCACGTGTTCAGATGTTAACAGAACAGACCAAGTAAGGCAGCTATAAACTTTCCATGAACAGCAGCCAGCAATTAGCAACTCATCTGCACTTTTCATTTTGAAAGTTAGCTTCTGAATAAGACTGTGAATTCTAGATCCCCTGGCTGCTGCACTGCTGCTTTGACTCTGTGTTTGAAATCCATCTGAAATATACTTATTTTTCTCCTTCTTAAAGACCTCATTTTTTCCCAAGGTAGGAGCTTGCAAGACCCTGTACAAAGCACTACCATTTGGACTAGTGGTTAGAACCCTGTGTATAAAGTGTTGGTATAACTTGGTGAAGATGTCTTGGTGATCAAATTATGTGTCTGTGGAAACAGAAACAAGGCATGCCTTGAAATGCTGTGTGAGGAAACTGGTACAGAGGTCCCTGAAGTACTGTAAAAGGAAAATGCATACGTGGGTTACAGGAGTTGCAGACCATCTCCTGTGAAGAGGGGAATAAAATCAACATCACACCTGTGTAAGGTCTTACCAAGGAACAGCCATGGTCTGCAGAAATGTATTAGCATGTTTTTAATTTGTAATCAAATTGCAAGGTGAGAATTTCCCTCTGGTGTATAGCAGAGGAAAAAAACAAGATACAAACATTAGTGAATGCACAGCAATTGCACTAATATAGAGCTGTCAGTTACAAGGCATCTTTACCAGAGGCAGGATACAAAGTGCTCACATTCAGATTGTTTAATTAGAACACTTAATGGTTACAATCATTGGAAGAATATTATTTTCCATGGATGTTTGACTGAGATCCCTGCAGATCCTTCATGGCTGCATCATCTTTCAGGAACCAGAAAAAAAAATATAGGTTCTCCAGCTGCAAATGCTCAGATGCTTAAAACCAAGTTGTATATACCAAGCCTTACTCTTCTCTAGCAATAGGAACTTGCAGTCCCAAGAGTACATGACTGTGTTTGAGCAAATGTGACAAGGAGTCAATCAACCAACACAAGAAATACAGCTACAATCAGGACAGGAAACCAACAGACAAGGCCTGGCTGCTTTGTGATTAAAAAATGTGTTCTTTCTTCCTACTGACCTGCCTACTTAGGCTCCATTTTATTGAGACACACATGATGCTGTGACACCAAGATATATATACATGGTCATGCTTCTGCTTCCACAGCTTCATTACGGGACAGGACGTGTAGGTTTGTATCCCTTAGCACAGGGAAAAGGCACCAAACAACTTTCAGCTATAATGGAATTGCTGGCAAGCTTGAGCATACAAGCCCCAGGCAGAAGAGGAACAGAAGTTTACAAGCTGTCAGAGGTACAGTGAAGGTCACTGTACCACACAGAAATTTCTTTCATCTTCAGACAAGCAATCAAATATGCTTTCCTGAAAAATCCATACAAAGCTATTTCCCAGTGTTTTGGAAACTGCTTGACAGGTGAATGACTGACAACTTGCTGTCTTCATTGTATGTAAAGTCACTTCTATGAGACACCCAAGATGTCCCAGTTATGTCACTCAAAATGAGTACTCATCTTTGAGTAAGGTGAACTCAGAATCTTAATATGCAAGACAAAGAAGTAAATAAACCTGCTACAAGATGTAGCCAGGAGTGAGTCACTAAGGCTAAAGATACTGAAGTGAAAACCAGAGTTATGTTCAAGTTCACGGGGTCTGGAAAGAAACACAAATTAAGACCAATCTCAGTGGCTGCCCTTTCAGTTAGATAAGGTTATTTAGTCTTTGATAGGTTGTATGGAAAAAATTAGTTCAGCTAACCAAAAAAACACTGACAGCAACTGAAAATCCAGACCATGAGTCACATGAGCCTGCACAGTAACAGATCCTTGAGACAAAAGAGCTTTCTATTCATTCCCAAGGAAAGGGTGGTAGTCAGGACAAAGCTGGAAAGTGCAGCATAGAAGGGCACCAGGAACAGCATCTGCAAAGGCTGGTTTAGTTTCCCATAGTTGGCATAACCACAGCAGGCTTGGCAATGGTGGCATCTTCCTCTTTCCATTGAGAAATGATAGTTTTCAGCTGTGTATAGAACTGCACTCCCTGGAGGAGAGATTCACATATCAGATATTTGACCTTATGAATTCCTCGGGTCTACACTAGTGGTGTATCAAACAGTTTTTGCTTTATCTAAACAGGATTGAGTTTTCTTCTGTGGAAGCAATTCTTGTCAGCCTGTTCTTTTTACCAGTTTCACAAAGATTCTGATTCTGTGAGAAAATTTGCTAGTTATTGCTCCCTTCTCAAATATCCTAAAAATACTTGCATTTTTTAACTTAAGGGAAACAGAAAGAGGAATGGGCTATCTACAATTGTGACATGCATTATGGTGCTGTGATCACTGGCTGGTTTTCAGTTTCCTGGTTGAAATGGCTTCAAAGTGTCCTCACTAATGAGGTCTGATGACCATCTCCCCATTGCCATTTCTAACATGATTTATCACAATTCAACCCAATAGAGTACTCTGAATCAGAAAGTTACCTGTTTGCCATAGAAATTGGTGTCCCCTCTGAAAGAAGCACGAGAGCCGGTGAAAGAGAACATGGGCAGAGGGACTGGGATGGGAACGTTGACACCCACCTACACAAAGGAAAGCTGCCATTTTAGTCACAAGAAGTAACACATTGCAGAGCACTGTCCAAATGCTTCTGCATTTTTTCTTATGTCTGAGGCTGGCTGGGAGGGCAGTGATTACAGCTGAAAGGTTACCCACTGTAAATGGTGAGGCTAACAGCAACAATCCTAACTGGAACATACCTGTCCCACATCTACTAAGTGAGAATACTTCCGAGCTGTGGCTCCATTGGTGGTGAAGATTGCAGTTCCATTCCCATAGGGGTTATTGTTCACCATCTCAATGGCATCATCCAAAGTGTCTGCTTCCAGCACCACTAGGACGGGCCCAAAGATTTCCTCCTTATAGCAAGTCATGTTTGGCTGCCAATACAAACAGCAGAAAAAGCAACTTGTATAAAGGATTTAATAAAAATATCGTAGTAAATAGAATATAAGAAACACACATGTTGTTGGTACTCATGATATTCCTAGGATTACTGATCATACTGCATTGCCACAGGCCATCCCTCAGTCACCATTTCCCATGCCCTTTCCTCTATCTAGTACACTAAAGAAGGCACCACTTTTCATCTCCAGAACTCTTTCTGCTTTTACTGCCTGCATTACAAGGAGTACTTCATTGACACTGTGCAAGAGAAGGCTGAGCCATTTATGGCCTTTCTACCTGGTGATCATTGATTACTGACTGATTTGGCTAACCCATTTTTCAGCTGACCCTGCAATGCACACTTGCAAGCACTGGTTTTGGTCACCTTACCTTGACTTTGGCAAGGATCGTTGGTCCAACAAAATTGCCCTTTTCATAACCCTTCACTCTGACATTACGTCCATCCAGGAGAAGGCTGGCACCTTCTTTTACTCCTTTCTCAATCAGACTGCAAACCCGTTCCTTAGCTTGGGGACTGATTAGAGGCCCAAGATCTGCTCCAGGCTGGTCTCCTGTGAAGAGGCAGAGACACCAAGTTTTTAACTCTGACAACTTCCTTTTCATAGGCATCTGGGAGATAACTACACTGGTAGGAAAAATCTGAAAATCCTGATGTTTCTGAGACACAGAATACAGATTTGAGACATTGATGAACAGGAACAATAGCCTGCAGTTCTCATAATCAACAAGGAATCACCAGAAAGCCTAAATTCAACAACAAATTTTTCTCAGGAAGGAAACTTTTCTCCTTTGTAGCACTTTATTGAATATAAACAAAATATAATTCTCCTAGAATTAATAATAGTCTAGCTTTTTCAAAGTACTTGTTTCCATTTTTCTTTTTTTTATTGTATGCTTGCTACAAATTGGAAGGATCTTGAAATGAGGTTGCTATATAAATGGCAGATATGAGTTAAACATAGGATTTAACCTCAAATCTCCAGTTAAAACAAGACTGATCCTGTAAACATTGCATCACAGTCCCATCAGCAAGCTGAAAACATATTCCTACATACAAGTCTAGGCCTGGGTTTCCCAACCCAGACAATCTGCTAGCTCCTACCCCTACACATCAAACTGGTGGTGCCAATAGCTTCAAGGGTCACAATACGGTATGGCAGATAAGCTGACCTAAAAAGCTATGGTTGTACAAAAGTGAAGTACCTTGTAAAAATTATCTCAGTCTGTACCTGCATTTACTCGTAGATTTTTGGCTCTGTCCACAAGCTCTGGCAGCCATTTCTGAGCTTCTCCTACAAGAATTGCTGTAGACAAGGCCATGCAGCGTTGGCCAGCGGCTCCAAAAGCAGCTCCAACCAGCTGGTTCAAGGTGTTCTCTTTATTGGCATCAGGCATCACCACACCATGATTCTTGGCTCCCTGAAAAACAACACACACAGTCTCCCATTATTAACCACCCCAGACTGCTTCTTCTCTAGCCCTCTGGCAATGACTTCATATAGTAGCTATGATTCTGCTACCAACAGGCTGGCAGGAGAGCAGCCTTATCACTTAGCTATCAGCAGCAAAGTCAGCTTCTGCTGCTGAGTGGTGTGGTCTCAGCATTCACAGGTGACAGAGGCAGTCTGTGTGCTCAAGTGTGCTTTGTTCAGAGACATTACCATGTTGGCCTGGACTCTCTTGCCATTCCGGGATCCTCTCTCATAGATGTACTCGCCAGCCTGATTAGATCCCACAAAGCTGATTGCTCTGATATCCGGATGGTCACAAATGAAATTCACAGCTTCAAAGAGGAAATAATACATTATAACTGTGGTGCACAAGTGCTTCCCTTCGTTCCCATCCCCACAGCACTGAATCTATGTATCTTTCTATTCTTGCCTCTGGGTTTTCTACATCTGAGTTCCCTGAAAGCCTGCCTGTGTTACTTTTCACTCACTTCTTATGACACATACTCCTGCCCTCTCTTCATTCTCCCGGCTCTCCTATACCTCTTCATGCTTTGGGCACTTCCCAGGGTGTCTGAGCAATGCTAAAGTGAAGTTATTGTTCTCTATTTGTATCATCATGTCCTGAAGCTACTTGTGTTCTGTAAAAAATAGCATGTTGGAAGCCAGGATACTGCCATTCACTCTATAGTCAGTGAGGCATTTAATTCTTGTTTAGGCTTCCTTGCGAAACCAAAATGATTTATCTACTTATTGCAGTGCAGTTTAGATTGCTAAACAGAATTTGAGCACTTACATGTCTTGGGAACTCTGACCCCAATCCCCAAAATTTTGTCCACCGTATCTCCTGAAAGATCTAGTGCAAGGTGACAGAGAGTCTCCCACTCACCTTTCAGCTTCACCAATAGAGCTGAAGCACCTGTCCAAACCTATCTAACAGCAGCAGTCTCAGACTCTCCAACTGGTACCTCCCACTGAGCACACACCACAACACATACACTCCTCATCTCCCAGGAGGGGTTGTTATTACCTTCATGTTGTCCATGGATAATATTCAGGGTCCCATCGGGGGCACCAGCATCCTGAAACAGCTTGGCAAGGAACATTAGCGCTCCTGGAACACGCTCAGATGGTTTCATCAAGAAGGTGTTTCCACAAACCATAGCCATGGGGAACATCCAAAGAGGAATCATGGCTGGGAAGTTGAATGGTGCAATGCCAGCACACACGCCCAGAGGCAGGCGGTAGGTGTAAGTGTCCATGTCTTTAGTGATGGAGGGCATGGTCTCCCCAAGGATGAGGGATGTCACACTGCAAGCATGTTCAACCACCTCTGCAGCACAAAGGGCAATATGCTGCTGGATGATCTGTTAACAATTAGTCCCCACACTCCCTTTTCACTACTGCCTTGACCCACCTCTTTCTTCCAGCCTCTTCTCCCACAGCTTAAAACTCATTGTGCTCCAGAAAATCCCTCTGCCGAGCATTGTGAACAAATTACGAATGGATTCTCTCTTGACCACACTACACTTCATTGTGATAAGAGCACAGACACAACAGCCCCAGTACAAAATGCACAGGTATAGTATTGTTGTACCACCTGGAACTTAACCTTAGATATCTGAGCACAGGTGAGAAGTTCTTATCCCTTTTTAGTAATTTGTAGTCACTCCTAGAAAAAGCTCTAACAACTTGGAAGTGATTTAAAGATACTCTATCTAAGAAAACTCTTTAGCTTAGAGTTACAATTGACACTTTGAGTAGGGAGCTATAAAGGGACCAACATATACAGGGCAATCAGTTGCTCAGGAGACCTCATCCCTTCCTGTGGGTTCCCAAACCCCTTTTTTTAACAGGAGGAGCCAGCAGCTTACGGAGGCCTCGGAAAACATCTCCCTCAGCATCAGCCAGGGTCTTCCCTTGCTCAAAGGTGATGAGTTTGGAAATTTCTTTCTGAAAATGGAGAACGTAAAGTTTATAAATGGTAGGAGCACCCACCCATGAAATAGATTGCAAGGATAAGAATTAACAGAGAGTTGAACATCACAATGAATAGATCGAACAGAACCCAGAAAAAACTATACTGACTGATTGGCTCCTTGTAACAAGAAGCCAATAACCCACATAGGTGACATTTTAGAAAAAAAATCATCCTAGCATGGCTTGTATTCTAATGTTTTTAGGTATGTAACCACATACACACCAAAAAAGCAATCAGGAAAGCCTAAAAACATAGTAACATACTTGTCTTCATCAACTGACACATGTTCCATCAAGGCTCAAAGCTCCTTCTGCAGTCTCTTGGTAAAGGGACAAATTGAGAATGATATTCCCTAAGAAGCGCTGCCTCTCTGTTACCATTTGATGGGAAGTGTTTTGCTGCACCTCTCAACAGTGTCTGAGTTGGTTCCTCGATCATGGCAACGCCTCACCAAGAACACCATAAACCCTGAGTCTCTCAGTTTAGTTCCTAAAATCAGCTGCAATGCATTCAGCCATAGCCTTCACACACAGCCATGGGTCTCACCAGATTGTCCTTGATGAGTTGCTGATAGCGCAGAAAGATTTGCTGACGACTCAGAACAGATGTTTCTGACCAGTTCCAAAAAGCCTTTTTGCAAGAAGCCACAGCTGCCTCCATCTCACTGGCTGTGGCTTTCGGTACACGGCCAACCACCTCATTTGTGGCCTGAAACAGAAAACAAATTGCATCAAAACTCAGCTTTTCCCATCTGTTCCCACCAACCATTCAAGAGTCCTTTCACAGCACACACCTAATATTCTTGTTCTACAGGGAGCTGTACTTCTGAGGGCACAGCACAAAGGCAATGCCTTCCTTGATTGCACACAAAAGGCCTGGGCTACAACTGGAGTAGTTCTGAAAACCTGCACTCCAAATATATCAAGTTAGGCACTCAGAAAACTACAAATGCAGTGCTGATTTCCAACCTGAAGTGACTTGTCTATCTTGAAACTTCTAGAGAGTATAAGGCAAAAGTTTCTGTGGGCTATGGTCTTTTCCCTCTCCATCGTCTTGGTTCATCTGGCTGTCCCTCTTGCACATTAAATGAAGCAATATTCCTTTGTGAAAAGCAGTACACAACTGTGCATTTGCCATTGATGTTAGTTTACCTAACATCAATGGCAAATGCACATTGATGTTAGGTAAACTTTGGCCCTAGGCCAAAGTACTATATTTACATACAACCTTAATTCTTCACTACTTTAACTTCAAGCTTGTTGCCAGTTTAACCTCCTCCTAATGTTCTCTTAAAAATTAAATCTGCTTTGACATGACAAAAACTTCAGATATATCACTAAGAGAGAAACTACTCAAAACAAGAGGAAGAAAATTAAACAAGAACACGGCTTGCTACAGAGACCAAATGAGCTTCATGAACATGATTTGCTGCTCTGATCATTTCCACAAAGCAAATGAAAATAGGGCTTTACAGAGAAGATTTAGAAACTGCTGTTTAAATGCTTATTTGGGAGGCCAGGAGGATCAGAATTCTGAGTGCAACCTCATTTCCACTTGTCTTTGGTGGAGTACGTAGACAATACAAGTGCTATTTATCTATTTTGCACTGCATAGCATCCAGCTCTGTGATTATTGTGGGTCACAGACAGAAGTTCTCTGAAAGGAGAGGAGCTTCAGCTGTCAGGATTTTTCCTTTTTACTCTGAGAGTAATACCAGCCTCTATCAGGACTTCACATTCAGCTGGCATCAAACCACACCCAGTTGGTTTCATATCCAGGGTGAAAGACACCCTTCAGAAATCTGACATACTCATCACAGAGCCTTTCTATGAAAAAAAAAAAAACCACCAGAATTTAAGCTTCCTTTCTGGAGATCAGGGGCTTATTATGTGAGGGAGGTAAAGGTGACAGTAACTTATTCTGAGTCTGACATTTCATGTGAAAAGGAAACTGAGAAACTGTAGTCTGCCTTAAGCTCCAAGTCTAAACCTTTCTCAAGAAATATATCTATGTTTTCCTTCTGCCACATCCCTGAAGAGAGGCCCAGACCTTTGTTTCACAGTGATCACTATTTACATGAGCTGAGACCATTTCACTTACCGGGTTGTGGATATCGATCCATTCAGTAGTTTTGGACTCAATAAACTTCCCATCAATGAAGAGTTTGGTTGTTGGCTGTGGAGGTCAAAACACTGGGCAGTGAGTTATTTTTGTCTCAATGTGCCTAAATACCAGTGTGCCATATTACATGCAAGCCTTCATCATTTACTGCTATGTGAACCACTAGAGTCTGGATCCAGTCTTCACAGCAAGACCCAGCTAACCACCCTCTGCCCCATTTTGCTCTCACTTTACACCAAAATGGCCAAAATTCTTTCTAAAAGCAGTTATAGATAAAAATACATTGCTCTGCTTATGTTCAGAATTGTTTCAATCTATATCAAAACCTGAAAAACTGCAACTCATAATTGTTCAGAAGAAACAGTTAATAATTCACTTCATGGGAATTCTGTGAACCCAGTGCAGACTGTACTGCTGTCCCATGAGCCTCCTTGCCATCAGGCCACTAAGCAGGTTCATCTTTCCAGTTTATAACTTGAAGCAGAAAATTGGACTTTCCCCACCCCCCTGCTTGGTCTTGCAACTAAGAGCAAGAAACCTGTATCTGTGGACTGTCCTGGCTGGCAGCACAGAAAACAGAACTTTCCCACTCAAATGAAGAGGAGGGACAAGGAAAGTTTGGAATAAGAAGTTCAGGCAAACATTGAACAGAACAGAAAGCAGAGGTAAAAGCTGTAATTATCATTAGATAGGCAACAAAATTGTACCATGCAGGAAAACAAATTGTGACTGTATAAATTAAGAAACTAGAAAAGAGGAGTTGACATTAGGAGGCCCCAGAAATGGGACAGATCAACAGAACTGGGGTATAAAGGCAAATATATCAGAAAAATGAAGAAATTATGATGTGGAATTATGAAAGGGAGATGAGGACTTGGATGCTATCCAAAGTGTAATGAAGAGAAAGAGATCAGAGGAAGAATCAGGAACATAAATGGTATCGGGTGGATAAGTGAAAAGTGGATGAAAATGAAGAAAAAAAAGAGCAGCAATGTTAGTTGGAACAAATTGAGAAAGCTTTGAGATGAGAAAGCTAGGAGCAGAAGTACAAAAGAAGTCTGTTAATGGACAAGCATAACTTAATGATTTGGAAAGCAACACTAGAAGAGAATTAAAATGAAAAAGTTGCAGATGATTATGTAGCTGGAATCACACTTGGGGAAGAGAGGCAGAAATCTGTGCCTACAAAAACACAATCTCCTCCAGAACCTGGAAAGAAGCACAGGAAATCTGAGTCCCTTGACCGAGTTTCCTGAGTCAGAAAAGCTGCCGGTCTAGTGCTGGTCTAAAGAATGACAAGCTCCTTTGGCTATCGATCACTCCATTAGCCTCAGTGCCACTGAAGCTAACGCAGTGGAGCTACAAGCTCCAGTGCTTTATGACCCACGCAGACTTCAGGGCAATGGAGTTTATTCTTTTTTCAAATTGCTTAAAAAGGGTGTCTCAAAAATCACACATGCAACAAAAAATACTTTAAGCAAGCCAGGAAACGGTGAATTAAAATTAATTGCGCTTTTTCCATAAGATCGCCACATTTTTTTATGTAGAGAATGCACCTGCTGCGGAAACATGGGCGGTAGTAAAGCAGACTACTGGTGGAATCCTGGTTTGGAGTTCGGAGGGTGTGCAGCCACGGACAGCGGAGGAGAAAAGGCAGTACAACCACTAAAGCTGTTCGATAGTGTCCGAAGGAAACCAGATCCTCTCTCTGTCGCAAACGGATGCATGAGGCCAGCCCAGAGCCACCAGAGTAACGCGAGGTGGCGGGCGGCCACCGCTCAGCTCCCAAGTCTGACAAATCGGACGTGGAACTTTTTTCCGTCCCTCCCGTCGAGCGCGGGGGCAGTGCCGATGTTTTTTCCACCGATCCCGCCCGGACCCACCGGGTTCCAGCCGAGCCGGCGGGAACGGCCCCAGCAGAGCAGACCTGAGGGCAGTGTCCGGCGGGCGGCGGCGCCCGGCGCTCTCCCGCGCCTCCCTCCCCCGCCCACCGCTCCGCTCCGCGGGACGGGCACTCACCACCGAGGAAGAGAAGGACGCGGCCACTGAGGTGATCCAGGGGGCACCGGCTCTCCGCGGCAGCTGGACGGGGGGGAAGCACAGACCACTTCAGGGCGGGGCAGGCAGCACCTCCCCCCGACCCCCCTTCGGCCGCTCCCCGCCCGGAACCGACCCCCCCGAGAGGTCCCGGGGCCAGGTGAGCCGCGGGAGC
>VZRH01005865.1:1144538-1197348 GCA_013397555.1 Urocynchramus pylzowi | reverse complement strand
CCGCACGGGCCGGGCTGGGCCCGCCGGGCCGGCCGGGGTGGCGGTGCCGCCCGCAGAGGCGCTCACCCCCCGCCACCCTCCGCTTTCTCTCCGCAGTGCCCGGGGTTGCCGAGTTCGCCGCCTCCTTCAAAAGCGTGAGTGAGCGCTGCTTTGCCTTTCGCGTTTCTTCCTCCCGTGTAATGGTAGATCTGCAGGTCCTCTTGCGGGCTTTGCATCTTCTGTGAACCGTATCTCACTAATAAGTCCACTATATGCTACAATATACCTTCTGGTTTTAATGTATCTTTTATGCATGTGTTTCTTTTTTATTCCTTATGTAGTTCACTGTGTATGAGAATTATACTTTGGAAGCATTAAAGGGTTTTAAACTTCAGAAAGTCCTATTTTTCGTTCTGATTTTTGGCTTGTGGATGGTGGTATGCCGTTTTTAACTCTAAAATGTCCAGGAAAAAACAAGATTAAACATAAAAGTATTTCTGTGGAGCACACTCTCATATTATATAGTTACTCTTGTAACTAGTTTTCAATACAGACCGTACCTCATTGTATAATTCTAAAAATGGACTTTTCTGAATATGAACTTCTATTTTTTTCAAAACAGCCCATTACAAGTTCTCCTCCCAAGTGGATGGCTGAATTAGAAAATGATGATATTGATATGTTGAAGGGTGAGTATGAATATTGTGGGCAGGAATTGAGGTTGCCAAAGCAGATGGGAATTCAGTACTTACTTAAGAGGCTTAAAACACTTGTTTGTTAAATGTTCTGGCCCTCTGGCCTGAGATCTCTAGCCATCATATTTGCAGAATCTTCAACTCAGAAGTCTCTTCATCTTGTTAATGATAGACATTTTCATTAAACGATTTATTTCCAAGAGCCTGACCCGATGTCAGTGGCAGGCTGATTTTTCAAAACAAGCAGTGTAACTTTGTGTATATTTCAGTCACCTCCCTTAGCCATTTTTATCACTGTATAAGTATAGTGAGCATCTCCTGCGTTTGGAGAAGTAGCATGAATTTTTTGGAGGGGCTCAGCTGCTCAGTTGGTGAGTAGCTTAGACTTGTTAATTGGCTTGTTCAGAGATGCTCTACATGTGTGTGTTCCATCACAGATCCAGGAGCTCCAGTGCAATGGTGAGGCTGCAGGGGCAAGTTACAGCAGGATTAGCTAGTGTGCACACTTGCTGCATGTTGCAGCTGTTAGTTTGCAGTAAAGATCCTTCAGCGTGCTCTGCCTGTCACGAGTTCTGCACGGCAGTGTGTGATCGTGTCACAGTGACATGTCACGGCCGCAGAGTGAAAGTGACATGATTTAACTCTGACTTGCTCCAAGAAACGTGCTGGAACTCACGTTATTAATGCAAAATAAGTCCATTCCCTTGCGTACTTTTATATAGCTTGTTCATGTTGCAATGTGAACTCACAGGAACTTCTAGAGTGTGGGTCAAATTACTCTTTGCAATGGTGGCAGATTAAAGCATGAACTAGAGTCGTGGCTGTCTTTTCTCCTCATGTTAAAATTAGGGGTGGAGTCAGCTTGAATTTTGAACGTACACTGTTCAGTGAAACAGATCTTGACAGAAGTGTGGCTTGAAAGTACTCTGTGAAGTACTAAACAGGTGAACTGCTACTGGAGGACTATAGACAGTGTTAAAATTCACCTTCTTCTCTCTTCTTAAGAGTTGGGGAGCCTTACTACAGCTAATCTGATGGAAAAAGTTCGTGGCCTGCAGAACCTGGCTTATCAACTGGGACTGGATGAATGTAAGTGCTGTACACATCTGACTGACTGCATTGCAAATCTTTCCACTAAAGTGCTTGTACATTGGTAGCTGGAAAAGTGTGTTGGCAGATTTGGCAAGTGTTTGACAGTTAGTGACCTCCTGCAAGAGGATGGGGGAATGAGCTTACATCTCCAACTTGCAGCCTACCTGCCTGGGGGAAAACATGTATGTCAGTCTGGTGTTACCCAGTGGCACAGAGACTTCTGTTCCTGAGTTAACATTGTCTTACATAAATCAGGTCACTTTGCTTAATTTCCCACTCAGATACTAAAGGTATTTCTCAGAATAGTTGTGGCAGTACGTCCCTCAAATTCCATGCACTGCCTCCACAGGGAAACTTGGACTTGTGTGTAGGATTCTCCTGTCACTTTGCTGTTCATACTGTTTTCTGCTTCTGTAGCTGTTACATTGTTCTACAGCCAGTTGTGGCGGGCAGTGGTGTCATTGAGTAATAAAGATGACTTTCCTCCCAGTTGCAAACAGCCAACTCTTACTGTGGTTTTTTGAAGAAAGAGCTCCTTTCATTGTCTCATTTAGAACTCTTGTTAACAGGTTGATCCAGCTTTGAGGATTTCAGGAGTATTGTGGAGTTGTTTTTAATGCTACCCATACATACTGACACATTTATTTTTTTTCTGTTTAGTTATGGTCTAACATAGACCCTGGTTCTAATTACTCTTGGGCTACACAAAGCACCAAAAGTTTCAAGTCTTTCACCTTCCTTTCAGTGGATAACACAACTTAGTAATAAACCTTTAGAGTCTTTCTGACTGCAAACCTAGGATAGCCTAATGCATTCTTAATAAGAAATCATTAAGCTTGGTTTAACATACTTTAAGTTTCTTTTACTTTAAGTGCTAATATCTGTTAAGACTATGTAAAGCATTTGGTGGAGTTGAAGTTAAAGTATAACAGTGTAAAACTGAGTCACATGCAAAGATTGGCTGATGATTGGCTTTCTCAGTTGAGTTGTAGGCTCTGATGTCAGACAGTGTTGTTCTACTAAATGGACTTTAGCAGAGCCTGAGTTGCAATAAAGCTAGGGAGATATTTGTTTCCTTATTGCATGTGCAATATTTGTTACATGTCTTTCCATTTATTTTTACTGAGAACAAGTGCATAGGTAAAGAAGACAAAGTGAGTGAAAACTGAAATATGAGGCTCAGCAGTTATAACTTCAGTCTTGAATTTTCAAGCTTTATGAAAGGTTTTCATGCTTGTAACTTCTTGTCACTGAAGGCAGTTTTCCTTTATTGTAGTGTGTTGAATACTTTGTGTGTTGTAATATATATTTATCTTTGGAAAATTTTTACCAAAAATTAGTTGGGGAATTTGAACAGAAGATGCTCAGGACTGTTTTTCCTAATACTGTCTTTAGGTTATTTTATCTTACGGACTTAGATAAGTGAGAGAACAAGAAAAAAATCCCAAATATCTGTTCATTAAAGTTAAGGTACTTGTAGCTTTGTCTTGGACGTGCATGATTTGGTTATATCTCTGTACTGAAATTTCCTGGTCCGTTGAAACTGGCTGTCAAAAGCAGGACAAACCCGCTGCTGACCAGTCTCCTCTAGATGGCAGCATGAGGCCTCCCGCAGAAGTTTTGCTTCTTTTTTGTAAAACTGGGACATTTCAGTTATGGTTTGAAGCTGTTCTTCCCAAGATTGTTTTTTGTGACATATTTTCTCTTCAGAATGTGCACTGTCTTTTTTTGTGATATTTTCAAGTGTTTCATCAGCAGTGAGGTTGAGAGACAATTCTGCTTCATTGTATTAGCAACTTAATTTTCCTTCCAGCTCTTCTCTTCTAGATCCCACCTCAAATCCTTCGTATTTTCAAAGACTTTTATTTTCATCCAGGTTATTAATTGTGTACTATGCAGCACCAGGGTGATTCCTGCAGCACTCCATGAAAAATGGGTGACATTGCAGTCATGTTGTGAGATCTGTTATTGTTATACCCCCTTCACAACATACTTTACATCAATTTTGCATTAGAATTCATTGGGCAAAGTGCCGTGGGACTGGGTACCTTTTGAAAAGTTTATTTATTGAGGTACTATTGCAACATTAGCATTGAAATCTGAATAATTGATTTGACATTATGTAGCTTGATAAATTAATAATTACTGAGTTACGTGCCTTGTTTCTTGAATTTGTATGAACTCTCTTACTATTTTCCCTGTATAAGTGGGCTTTCTTGACAACTTTGGAACAGATGTATTGAATGTTTTGTCCATCTTGATGGGACATCTGGATGGCTTTCATCTAGGAACAGTTGAATACTGTTATCTAAATCCCACATTTTTATCTGCAATCCCAGCTGTCCCCAACTTTTTGGCCATGGATTTCTCAGTTCCTCTTTTGGTTCCATGCTTTTCACAGATTTCCTTTCTCTACAACTAACTTCCTCCCCTCTTTTTCCCATAGGGGGTTACCTTTACTTTCTGTGACCCTATCTAGTTTGTTGACTGCCCCATGGCTTCTGTGAATCAGTTTAATTTATCAACATATCATTTAGCTTTTCTTTCCAGCTTGTTCTACCACTTTCTTCCTGGCATGCTGGTAGGTGAATTCTTGCTCAAAATATTGCTTGCAGAATATTCTTCCCTTCCTTAGCACAGGATTCACATCAAAGTATAGCTTTCCTTGAATGAAGCAGGATTTTTGTAGCATGAACCATAAAAAAAAAAAACCTACGTTCCTTTTTAACAACAGGCTTGGGTCTTCTTGTATCAAGAAAGCCTTTTAAAAAGAAATTATTTTTCAGCACTTCTTCTGAGGTTTCAGCTTGTGTTTCCTTGTCTGCTTTTTAAGCTCTGTAAAATTCTACCTCATCATTTTGCTTGTAGCTGCTTTTCTCTTCTTGCTTTAGTTCTCAGAATCACAGAAACATTTAGGCTGGAAAAGACCTCCAAGATTATGAAGTCCAACTTTCTCGCATTACAGCTTCTACTTTCCTTGGTTAATTAATTATTTTATTGGTTAGAATAATCCAAACTATTTTTAGTAAAGTCCTGCTTTGGGTCACTTTTACTGTTCCTGTTAATATGTGTATTTTAAGGGAGAAGGAATTGGGCTCAATGAATACACTGGCTTTTAGTTGTTCATACAGTTAGGGTGAATTTAGGAGCCATAGTAGCTCTTCTGAATGTGAGCTGCAGCCACTCAGTGAGTCTCATTTCTGAGTCTGGGCAAGAAGAAAGATATAAAAGTCTCGTTATGAAATTCTTTCCTCCCCTCTGTGTCCCTTAGTTTTTCCACTTGCAGGCTTTGCTTGGAGTGGAGTAGTGAGCACTGCAGGAGGAGCAGACCCCAGCTAATGTGGCAAGCAAGAGGGAAATAGTTCTTTTATGGGAACCCAGTCACAGACCCTGGCTCAATGTTTGTGGCCCACAAAGCAGCAAGTTTCAAATCACTTAATATAAATAACTGCAAATTTAGACTGGAAGCTCTGTTTTTCCACTGTATGACCCATTGCAGCCTTTGGAGTATCTGAGTCAAAGTTGACTTTAAAAGAATTTTGAAGTCTTGGTTTCGTGAACTGGCAACTTTGAGAAGTCCATGCATTTAAAGATATGTCCTGTCATCCTTTGGGATATATGTATGCAGAAAGATGTATCTGAGAACTGCATACACAGAGGAAAATGTTTTTCTTATAAAAAACCTAAAATTTTGGCTTTCTCCAAACTTCAGAAAAAAACTTATATATAAAAGTAAATGGGAAAGGAGATGTAGGGAGAATGGGAAAAGCACTCTGTCACTGAAGGAATGTGGTTGTCCAGGGACTTTTTGAAGGCCCTGCAATTGTTTCCCTGTGAATCTCTGATGTTTTTCAGATAACACCTGCTATACTGGCTCAGAAGTCCTGAAATGTAAATATAGATAGCTAGTATCACAGCCATGTCTATAAAATTTCACTGCTGCCAGAATGGTTATTTAACCACTATGGCATCACAGTACAGCTCCAGTGATACTGTCAGTGCAAGACTTCTGCAAAACCTGTTCTTCTTAAGCCCAAATATCTTTGTGAAGGTAATGGTGCCTTGGTGCTGTGTGTGCCTTAAATATTAGAAAATGTGGGATAACTGACCAAACAGATAGGAATATCATTTATAATTCCCTTGTCAGTAATTTTTGCTAGTCTAATCTCTTGTGTTAGATTAAATTTTTATTTGGAGTTGAAGGTAGTTTGTGATGTTCTTGATGTAAAATTAGGAATGACTGTATTATCCAATGTCAAATCCTCATACTCTTTCAAGAGGAATGACTCAGTTCCCAAACATGTTCAATTATGTTTATTTATAATTTCCTGTGGTTTTGTGCACCCTGGCTTTCACTAGGTTCTAGCAACTTTGCTCCTATTTTCTTTGTAACACTGATTTGATTTCCATAAATGTTCAAGCAATTTAAAAAAAGGGTGCTGTTGAAGAGCTGTTTAATCAAGGGCCCACAGATTAGACCTGGATGACCTGGGATATTGCAGGTGAACAGCAAAAGGTTGGTCATCTTGTAGCACCAGACTGATAGAGGAGAAGCCAGTCCAGGCTTAGGCAGTCAGTGATCATTTTCTTTAATACAAAGAATAAGTAAATGGCTAGGGTTTTTTGGCCTGGACAGAAACAGCTGATGTAGTATGTGAAAAAGATCTGTAAAACATGAATGCAGAGAAAGTGTGAATAGGGAATGACTCCTCATGGTTTCTCATAGTATGGGAGCCAGAGAAAATAAGAGTGTGTTGGGACAGACATGAGGAGATACTTGTGGTGTGCACTGAAGTCAGAACACATCACCAGTGGAGCTTGTGGTCATGGAGTTTCTCACTCAGTAATGAGAAAAATGATTGGAAGATAAATCCTTCCAGGGTGTCTGACTGCTCAGGAGTCCCCAGTGGCTTGGACATCTTGGAGATGCAGAAAGCAGAGAGAGAGATTACTATGCAGGTACAGCTGGGTGCCTCCCTGCACTTCCACTCTTCTATAGATGTTTGCCATTGATATGTCAGTCAGGGTGGTGGGTTGGAAGGACCTTTCGTTTGACAATGGGTATTTTTGTTTATTTATTTTAGGAATAGGCTAAACTGCCTGGTAGTTAAGCAACCACTGCCAGAAATCTCTGAGGGTTCCCTGTAATGGAGGGACTCTTTCAGAGGCACCAAGAGATGGATGGGCACATGAATGAGGAACAACTACCTTGCTCTCAAGTTAAGCTGTCCTTGGTTTTGAATTGTAGTCCTCTGCAACCTCAGCAGCCTCTGAAATTTCTGGAAAATCATAAAGGAGTCATTCTGAATTCCAAGCTATGTACAGATCACCACTTTTCCATAGATTGGTAGTCTTCGGTTTTTCATTTTTCATTTCAGAGAAATGCTGTCTGTTGTGATCTCTTGCCTGCAAGTTCAGCTTTTTTGTAGGTTTAGAGGGGCAGAGCAGTTCATCAGGATTTAACTGTAGCATTTTTTGAGCACCCTTACTTCTGTCAGATCCTTGCAGGCTATGTCATTGAATTTTGGATGGTGTTTTGTTTTTTTTTTTTTTTTTACTTCATTTTGATGCTGATCATAGGTAGGATATGTTTAAATTGGTCTCCCTCTTTGGTGGACCAAACTTATCAAACTGGGAGACAGGGCATGACAGTTGCTATACTTGAATTGTGTATATACAGAGTTGCTGAATTAGAATCAAAATAAGGAAATTAGGGAAAATAATGTGTCCTTTTACTGAAATATCTTTTTCCTGTTGTGTAATGAATTGACTTGCCTAGGCGTGTCTCCATGTAGCATGAAGAGGCAGCCTTTTTAGGCTCCATGCAAAACACCTGACCTTTGTACTCAAACAGGCTTCCATCAATGATGTAACTGACTAGATAAAAATATTTTCTTATTATAATCACTTTTTCTTTGGTTCTGGCAATACAGAGGCTTTTTAAGCTCAGAAGCCTTACTTTACATTTGTGAACATGGCCTCACTTCTGCATTACAGTTGCCTGGTGCACTTTCTGGTGTGTATGTACAGCTGTTGGCAACAAAATGTTTCAGCTTCTTACATTTGTAGGAAACCAACATATGAACAGATGTGTAAGTAAAGGGTGCTTTAAAATGTCTTGTGACATATTCTGAAATCTCTTGTTGGTCCATTTTAGTAAAAGCTGTATGTCTTCTCTGTAGTCTGGAGAGTTGCATGGAAAAGTGTATTGGACTCTTGTGGTTTCTTACTAGTCAAAATGAGGTTTTGAGACTGCGTAGAAGTCTATAAAGAGCTCATGTTCTATAACATGAACTCTTTCCCTGTTTTCTTGGGGAAAGAAGACTATCTAAAGTGTTGTGGTGGAGCTGGAGAAGAGAACTGCCTTTTGGAGAGGCAAGAAGGAAATAAAATGAAAGAGTAGTGTGTGATTTGGATCTACATCCCACAGCAGTCTCAATGCCAGTTATTATGAAGATATAGCAGTGTTTTTACCATCTTGACTGCTAACAAAAGAGTGAGGAAGATGCACACTTTTTCTTTGTTAGAAGCTGGCATCTCCAGAAGTACTGTGCTTCTAGCACTTGTGTGCTTGTATTAATCTGAAACATCATAGAAGAAAATATGTTTTGGATGGCCTGCATTGTTCTAAATCTGTTGGGCTTGGAAGAGAACAATGTCTGCCAAGTCTAGTGCTTGTTATGTTCTTAAACAAAATTTTGTTTATGTGCAAGGAGAGCTGTCCTGCATAAAAAGAAGCAGTTTGAAGTATGTGTGCTTCAGTTATTTCTGCTCTGTTTAGAATTTTCTTTGTAGCAACTATTTTTTTTCTTGGTTGGTTTCCTGCATTCCCTGCCTTGCTGAGTGAATCTTCATCATGTTTCAGTTTTGCTTGAAAGCATATTTCTCACTTATTTTGTTATTTAGCACTGTGTTTGGCAAGGACTTTATGTGAAATAGTATACTTCATGTGCTTCAAAGCTCGAAGGCAGAGTTTTACATCTGCACAACAAAATTATGCTCTTTGGACAAGGGATTTCTGTAATACACAGTTAGCTTGAGGTGTTACTTAGAGTTAGTACACTTCTTCCATAGAATGTGTCACATTTTGGGTGGTTCATTTTTGGGTTAAGAGAAGATCACAGAGAATTTCAGGAGTTCACAATCAGCTGAAAAAAGTTTAGTTTTTCACAGTAGGAAAAATATAGAGGCTGTTTTCAGTTTACATTCATAGTAATTCTTGGGCCTTATTTGATTGTTTCAGAGAGGTGAAAAGAACACCTAAATTGTCTGTTAAGATGTTTATATGGCTTGTCACCACAATATCCAAGGTGCTATGATTTCCATGTGAAACCTTGGCCTTTCTCCTGATTCTTTTTACACTCTCCTCCCACACTGTAGATCTACTGCTTCATTTTAATGCACATCACTGTGGTAAGAGATACTCTGCATCTGCAGAGGGACAAGGAAATCACCTTTCCTTATACTGTTTGCTGGGTGGCTTATTTACAGGCAGGTTTTTTTGGGGGCAACTCCTGTTGGAGTAGTGAGACATCAGAATGCCAGCTTGAAATTGCAATTCATACATGATCTGTGAATTGGCTAATTCTGACATGTAGGTAGTTAAGAAATTATTACAGTCAGAGGAGTCATGACCTCAACTTTTCATCATCTCCATTGGCTTGTGCCCCAGTTTGGAAGTGAAGGAGGCATAGGAAGTTTTAATTGTACCTGTGTGATTTATCCTCAGTCAGCTCTTTAATTTCTTCTGGCTGTCTGAGGTTTCCGACACGCTGTAAATTTCTCCAACTTTTTCATTATCTGCAATTTCTTTATGACTCATGAATCGGAGTGGAGAGAGAGTGTGGATTTACAGCAGAGATAAACATGTCCATAAAGTCTGTATCTGTGTCAGTAATTGTACTGCTGTCAGTGGCTGTCCTGTTTTACAGGTCTCTCCTGGGAGAGGAACACGCTTTGCTACCAGTGTCAGAGAAGTGTTCGCTTTGATTTGCATTAACGTGCCAGGAGATTAGGTTGCAATGGTGAGGATGGAAAGAAATTGGGTTTGGACCATGGCTGCTATTGTTTGGGATTTTTTTAAATAAATGGGTGTGTATTTGAGTTGCCCTCTGTGTGCAGAAAAAAAAAAAACAAAAGCAGATTCAGGTTTTTCTTAAATATAAAATCAGGGAGAGACAGTATACTGATGATATCAGATGTGATTCTACCCATATGCATAGACAGTGCATTCTTACCATAAAACAAATGCTGTGTCTAGGTAACTGTCATATATGGAAAGAAATACTGCATGGATCCCTAGGGTGTTCTCTGTCTGCTGGTAAAGTAGGATGAATATTTTTGTAAGTTTCAAGAAATTTCTGCATCTTTGCCTTCTTGTCCTTCCCTTACTCTTAGGGAAAGATACTATGGTGAGTACTAAAGTATCATGATAGTCTCCAGGCATTGATGACTCTGCTGCAGAAGGAGGTGTACACTTGTGAAGTTTGAGAAAAGGAAAAAAAATCTTTAAAACTCTCCTATATGTTGTAGAAGTTCAAACTTCTACAGTTTCTCTGTGTTTGTATTTTCTGCTTGATGCCTGTTGTAGATAATTGTTTATGTGGAATTTTCTTTGTTAAATTCTACAGTTTGGGTTGGATTTTCTTGTCTGTGACTTAAATTTTTTTTTTTTTCATAATAAGGTAATTATTTTACCACAGAATTATTTTAAAATATCCAAAGTGACTGGGAAACCCCAGATTTCCATTATGTCAGGTATTCATTGAGACTCCCAAATGCAGCTGATAGCATTTTTCTAATTCTGATGGACACCTCTTACCAAAGGGAGATTATCCTAAACAATGTAAACTCTGTGATTGCATAGATAGCTTTAAAATGTGGTTAGGTGTAGAAGTGTTAGAAATGCTAAAATGACACCTGCCATTGCATGGTTCATTCTGGAGCCTGAAATTGGAAGCACAATGGGGAGTTTTTCCAGTGGTAGACAGCATCCCATCTAGCTCTGATAGCAACTGAGTTTCCAAAGCTATATATATAAGGATCACATGCTGAGTGGCCCAAAAGCTGGCAGGTAACTGCTGTTGAAGTGAGTGATGCTCAATGCAACAGCTGAATTCTAAATAAAAGCTGAGTTGATGAGGTACTTTTTATTTTGAAATGTGTTTTTTTCCCTTTTCTCTCTTCCTCCTTATCAGCTTTTCTATGTGCCCATGCCTAGTTTGTGAATCTGATTTTGTTTAAACAAAGGCTACCTCTGAAAGGTACTTCAGCCAGGATGTATTACTTGCTTTATTAAAACAAGACAAAAACAACACCTTTGCCTCCACCAAAAAGAAACCCAGGACAACAAACACCAACAAACAAGAACACCAAAATAAAAACACCAAACCAATAAAAATACCACACAAAACATTTCTTATACCCTGGTATGCATGTCTAAGAATGTCTCTTCTGAAAGTCTTTGTCTCCTATGGTTTGTTCAGTAGTAGGAAGAAATTCTGCAATGGTTTGATCATTTCTGGAAAAGACTTTCTGAATTTATCTTGATAGAGTGAAGGTTGGTCTAGATACTTCCTGTGGTTAAGAAAAGGGAGCCTTTTCCATGTTAGTGGGGAAGAAGAGAGAGAAATCTGATTAGTCTGAAAACTAGCTGACCAAACTGCTCTGAAGACTGGGAAGTCAGTCATCTGATTCATCACTATTAACTTCTGCAGGATTTTTGGTATGCTACTCAAAGCACCAGTTTGTGCTTTGCAAAGACATCTGGAATATTAACACTGGTCAGTCAAGTAGTGGAACACATTGTGCAGTCACCAGTTCTGCATCCTCTGTTCTTGCAGGTTTTCCAGACCTGACTCAGTAAAGCTTTAAGCAGCATGATCTATCCTCATAATTGACCCCACTTTGACCAGGAGGCCTCCTGAGCCCTTGTAACCCCAATCATGCAGTGGCTCCATGTTCCTCTGAGCTAAGTTCTCCTTCTAGAACCAGAGGTGCATTTGAAGCCTGCATTCCCCACAGCACCAAACAGTTCTGCTGATGAGCTTTAGGCAACTTTATGGTCTGCCTCTATGGGAGCAGCTGATTAGGAACAGGATACCTAAGAATTCCTGTGTCACAATGATGGCTTTTAGGCTTTGAGGGTATGGTGAATGGACTTTCAAATACTTCCTGATTCCAAGTCTGTGCAGTGTGGGCTGCAGGGCCCATTTTTGTGCACAGGGAGGTACAGTCCATTCAGTACAGTTCTTTAAGCAGAGTAGGAGAATGGTCCTCAGCATACACAGATGTTGTTGTGTGTCTTGGCTGAAATGAACAGTGAAACCACCCTCATCTGTCTAGACAAGTAGAGGGTCAATGGGGCTTGACTGAAGAGCTTTTAGCCACAAAAGTAAAGGAATGGGCTGTCACATTAAAGCATTTCTACCTGCCACATGCTTGGCACAGAAAGAAACATGACTACAAACAAAATGTTCTTACATTATACTGTCAGAAGCCTATTTTTTGCTACTCTCATTCTGACAGGATAACTTGTAGACTACTGTCAGTGGAGGAATTGAGGATGGGGAAAAGTTTGATCAAGCATAAGGTTATGTGCATTTTTCCATTATCATTTAAAATCACAAAAATGCCTAACAAATCTCAGGAGTCATTCTAGCAGGGACTTTTGAATCTTTACTACTGTCTGTATTTATTATTTAAACATCTTTTGCTTTGTCTAAGCCTTTATTCAGTTAAAACTTTCCACTTCTGTGTTGATAGAACATTTACTCTGTATTTACAAATATTGGAAAGATTATCCATGTGCCATCTCTGTCTGAAATGTTTTCTGGCAGGAGTGAAGAGAATTTTCTTCCACAGTATGGGTTGCTGGACCTATTTGCAGAGCAGCAGCTGATCCTAGTGAAAAATCTCACTAGAGTGTGACTTTGGTGACTTGGCTCAGTTTCTGGCACTACCCCTCTTCTTTTGGTTCATTTATTTGCCTTCTTATGTGCCTCTTCCTATCTCCTCAGCTGTAGGGTGGAGTTCATGTTAACTTGGTTTTGCAAGGCACTGAAAAAATAATGAATTTTAAAAAACAGCATATAAAGCATTTATTGTTAAGTATCCTTTGCTGTGTGCTGCTGTTTGTTGTTTCCCCCTGCTTGCTGCTATTATATGCCACAGGAAGGTATCTTTAGAATATTGTGTCAGTCATCAGTAGTAAAATGAGAATATGATAATAAAACAGATCCCAATATCAATGCTCTTCAGCCTGGGACCCAAGCAGGGTAACTAAGAAAAGCGAGGCTATTCTCAGCCATTTGCAGACGTTATATATATAAAAGGATTTCTATTTGCAAGCAGTATAAAGGTTAGAAATTATTAGTCTGTATCCGTTCTAATGCCAGAGATTATTTACCTGTTTGGTTTGCTATGTTCCTCTTCAGTTTCCTCCATTTTGGATCCAGTGATAATGCATACAAAGCTATGTGAAAATTTGCCAAGCATTTTGTCACTTTATTGAGTGGTTTCAGTCGTTCGGAGCATGAAGTCTCCTGTAAGATCAATAGTGAACTTGCCACCTTACCTCTTGCATCTGCAGTAAATGCAGCTTTGAACATCCCTTCTGTACAATGTTGCTAGACCAAGTCTGATAGTATCTGTCTCTTATTGCCTCATTAACTTGTGAGCATTAGAACAAGATAAAAATGCCCTAAAGCCTCTTATCTGATGATTGTTGTAACCTTCTGAGTGCCATTACTTTAAGTTTGCAATCAAATGCTTCCCCTGAGTATAAGGAGCACTGATTAAACCTGAAGCGTCCCCAGAGGCTTTTACAGCTGTCATGGGGGCGGTGGCTGCTCCTGTCCAAAAGGAAAAGGGGGGCTGGAGGTCCCAGTGGGAGGGCCACTCTGCAGACAGCCACGTGGCTGCCCCAGCTGTTCCGCTTTGCCTAATGAATTGTTTTACAAGGAGAGGCTGGATATTGTCATCACAAGCTGCCTTCCCCAGGGACTGAAGCCAGCCTGATAATGACTAATGTTAGTGATAGTAATTGAAGTGTGATGGCTCTCCAGGGACTTTGACACACGCAGAGCTGTCAGGCACTTGTGGCTGGTACAGTCCCATGAATACCTCAGAAATGCTTTTTAATTGCTTGACTTTCATAACTAGTTCCCTTACATATCCTGCAGAAATACACATTTTAAGGGGATAAGGAAAAGGAGCTGAGGACTCTGCTGTGACCCTTGGTGTACACAGGTAGTTACTGTCCTGACATGTTTCCAGTGTGGTGTTCTTGCTCCCCTTAGTCTTGGTGTGGACCTGCTCGGTGCCTGCACAGGCATGTACAACAGATTACACCTGAATGTACCTTTTCTCTTGTGTCTAAGCCTTGTCTTCTAGATGCACAAAGATTGTACTTGATTCTTAAAGAAGACAATAACTTTATTTAAGAACATCAAAGGATCGCTGCTGTTAATAGCATGGAAGCAATGACAGCAATTTGCATTTTCTTAGGCATCAAAAACTGAATGTAAGATAGAATAAAAATCGTGTAAAAACATAGCATATGCATGTGTCCCAATATGACTGGAGTTTATGGCCATGAGAGTTTGGGAATTTAAGGCAGAGGAGTAACCAATATATGTAAAATAGAATGATTTTTGTTCTGAAAGTGTTCTCATTTAGAAGTACATTGTTGAATATAGCAGTGGGCCTGAGATAAAAATAGCCCCAGTGGGGTACTGTACTCCTGACTTCCAGGATCCTAACATGAAGTTGTCAGGGTGCTGAGATATTTTGAATTGCCTCTGTCTCTACAGGAAGGTTTTACTGTGGCTTTTTGAGTTCTAGCTGGAGATCAAAAAAGGAAGCTTGATGCTGTTGCCAGCAGAGTAGACATACTACCTCTTCTCATCATATTCACTGCAAGTTTGTTCTTCACCTCCCCCCTCCAGTGAAGTGTTGGCTCTTAGAAATTTATTTTGGTAATAAAACATTACTTTATACTTCCCCATGAAAGCATGTTTGAAAGCTGTTTGTGATTCTTTAAAGTGTCCAAGAGATTGTTGTTCCCTAAACACACTGCAAACTTGTATCATGATTAAGTCTGATGAATTAACGTGCAGAAAGTTAAGCTCATAACTTTAAGTGGTTAACTTAGGCTCTTAAAATGTGAACCCAAAGCTATGGTTGGTGTGCTGTAATTCGGTTGTCAGTCCCAAAATTGTATGCTTCAATGGGTTTTGGTTCTGAGAAGGTGGGTGAATTTATTCTTGCTATTTTTGGTCACAATGAGGAGATAATAAAGGTGTGCTTATTGCTTTTCACAGTTGTAAGTCTTGATAGTAAAGCTAAAGGATATAGTTTAGTTATTTTCTTGCAATTAATCTTACAACTTGTACTGTAATTGAGGAGGTGGGAATAGGAAACTCCATGCTGTGTAAGAAGAGATTTTCAGTTTGTAATTTAATTGTACTGATTGGTTGCTACAGCACAAGCACAAGAGTGGAGATAATTGAAAGACCTCTAGTAACTGATCAAGTAGATTTCATTTACCTGCTATTTTGAGCACTGTTTTAGTGAAAGCTTGTAAACTTTATTATAATATGTTCAGCAGAATATATTACCTGTGTAGAAATTATTTTACATTGATAGGGTATTTTCATATGGAGAGCTTTTTGTGCTATGAGGAATATATCCACATATTGCTTAAACTTCGCAAAGTGACAATTATTTTGGTATCACTGTGCACGGTCATGTAGAATTTTGGTTTTCAGGTATTTGGTGATTTTTTTTACAAACCTGTGTATTATAAATAAGTATCTCAAAGTCCTTGCACGACTTCCCCCAAACCTATTATTACATTTTAAAGCTTTCCAATTTTACTGGTAATACAATAAATGTTAGCTCCCATATGCTTAAAATTATAATGTGACTTCTGTTTTCTCACTTTGGGGTTTGATGTCTGTTCTCCTGAACCAGGTAAAATCAGGTTCGGTCCGTGGCTGGAGGGGAATCCATGAAGAGCCCAGGTGTTGCATTAAGCAACACTGGTGCCCTTCTCCTGCAGGGTTGCTGAACTGTTATCCCATGGTAGCTCTAGAGGGCTCTCTGCTGTTGGAAATGTCACATTTCTAATGACTTATATGACAAAGGTCTTAATAACCTGTTGGTCGTTAAGGAACTCATAACACTTTTTTTGCAAATGCTAACCTCATTGTCATCAGCAAAATATAGCATATGCAATTAGAATCTAATTTTCTCCAGTGTCAATTAAAGGGTCTCATTTTTATTCTGAACTGTGTTGTACTCTGCCTGTAAATGTCTGTCACTTAAGTTACAGTATTTAAGTAGTGTAGGAAGTAATTTTTGTGTGTGCAGTTTGTGATGTTCCTTGTTAAGTCAGTAAGAGTATGATGCTGCTGGCACTGACTGTGCAAGAAAGAGAGAAGATAATCATCCCAGGCTTTATTGTAATCATGCAGGTTGCTACTGTAGTAGCCAGTGCTACATTGCTTTCAATCCATTGTGTTTTGAAAGCAGTGAAAACCAGAAATAACTAGGAGTAACATCTGTGAAAACTAGAAGACTAGAGATAACATCTTTCTAGACTAGAAATAACTGCAACATGATTGCAGCTTACATTTTGCAGCACCTTTGGGCATCATGGGTTGGATGTCTGTTATGGACAGTGCTGCAGTGTTCTGCATGATAAGGAGCTTACATATTGAGGGAGTGAAAATAACATGGAGTTTGATGCTCAGTGAGCTTCCCAGTTGAAAGCATGCACAAGTGTCCTATTTTTACTCGGTGGTGAGTTCTGTCTTGTGTATTCTGCAAAGCCCTTGTTTAAAATCACCCTTGTGAATTTACTGCTGAAGGGGGAAAAGCTGAAGTATGGATCGACTCAGGAAAGGAAGAGGTTGTTTTATTTTCACTGGTAGCATTTGCAGTTCCCCAAGCAATGAGGGCTGCAGAAACTGGCTTTTGAGAGCCACAACTTGATTAGATGTTTTGGGTCTGTTGTAAAATCCTGTGGTGCCTGCCTCTTGTGCCAGCATGAAAATCCTCCTTATACAGTGGAGGAAAGGTATTGAGAAATCTTTTATGTAAATTCTGTGTCTTTTTCCTTCTTCTAGGAACTACATTACATAGTAGGAAAAACTCACTGAATCACCCTTACTTGAGGAAAACACAAACTAATAACAATTAAGCTATTGATTACTTTTTCAGGCAGTAAAAAGATGCTTCTTCCAGGATTCATTTCCCCATGCCATCCTTGACTTCAAACACCTGCAACTTACAAGTTCTGGTTGTAGATGAATTCAAATGCTCAGTCCTCCTAGCATTTTGGAAGTATTTATTGCATGTACTACATCTTTTCATGTCTAACCGCTGTAATTTGAGAGGAAATAATATATTTTTTATTTAAGGTTATGGGTTGTACTAGTTCAGTGGAAGTGGGGATTTTATATATTTTAATGCACTACTGCAATTTTTGTGTAATGGAATCTTATATTAAAACCTTTTGTGTAACTATTGAGATTTTGCTTGTAAATTCAGAGGATATAGGCGTAGCCAGTTTTAAACGACATAAGATTTTGCAATGTTTTTTGAAATATATTTTCAAGTAATTGTGATTGAACTGAAATATTTTTTGTGAGATACAGTATTGTGGAGTGGCATCTGCATCCTCTTTATGCTTTAACTTGTTAGTTTTGAATACTTCTGTAGTCAGTTAATAGTGTGATCAGAATACTGGAGTTGCTAAACAAAATGTCTCGTAACAATGTCTCAGAATTAGTGTTAACAGAAATGCTCTTAATATGTTTAAACATGCCTCCATCTATAGTTCATGTAACGTTGTATATTGTTAAATCCTGTCAGTTTTGAGATCTAAATATTTTAGGAAAGAATAAGTCCAAAATACCCTTTTGGCTACTGCATCTGTGTGAGGGACATCCACCTCGTTCAGAGCGTTTGAAAATAGAATCCCTATATTTACTGTGTTTGCCTATGTTTACTTCCCTGTAGAGCTATTCAGGAAAGTGACCAAAGGCAGAGGAAGACACATTGAAAGTTACTTAGTACAAATTTGTATTGAGAAGAAAAAGGAAAACATTTTCTATAGTCCTCCGTTCCTAGTTGTTTTCTGATTAAGTAGCTACGGTGGGTAAAATTCAGGTGCATATGAGTTTTGGAGATCACTACACAGCTGACAGGGATAAAAAAAGTTTTTCACCAGTGGTAGCCTTTAACCTTCAGAGGCCCATGTATATAAGCTTTATGCTATATGAATCTGTATTCTAACTGCCTTAAGTGTATCCAGTGCATGTACAAGTCTTTTCACTTCAAGGTCTGCTTTTTACTGAGTACTTCATATCTCTTTTTTAAAAAATAGAGAAATTATTTGTTAAATTGTTTTTAGCCATTTTTGCTTTTTGGTAATCAGCAGCATCACTGACTTTTTGTGTCTGAGTATGAATGTGTGGTAGTGGTGTTCCATTTTAAAAACAGTTTAGTTGAAATTATTATAGCAGAAATAATGTAAAGGTTGTAACAACATGCAGTTTTCAAAAAGCTGAACTTTATGAGTAAATGCATATATTAATGTTACCTGGCAGTTGTTTTCAGCTCTGGTCTGAATGTTTTATTCAAACTTTTGAAAATGCATTTTTTTCTTTATTATTTTGACCTAGTTTTGTTGCACTGATGGCTCTGTTTAGTGAACTTTCTCCAGCTATTCCACACACTGAGCCATCAGTGGATAGTAATTCTCTAGCTGCAATGGGTGGTGATGCCTGCTCTCTGGAGAGCTGGCTTGTGAATCCTTGTCTGAGGTTCTGGTCTAAATCTCTTGGTCATGCTGGGGTGACCACAGTGCATTTACCAGGCTGAAGTTGCAAAGTCCTCAGTGCCCAGGTTGCCTGGTGCTTCCCTGTTAGAATTTAGTGTGCCAGACCCACGGCACCCCTGTCTTTTCATGAATGGAATTCAAAAAGACACTTATATTTCCATAAATAAATTAGGAATTCAGTGGCTTCTTCCGGCTAATCAGGGCAGGCTGATAAACCTTGCTAGCTGTTTAATAAATGAATTGTGACTGATTACCTATTAATATGGACGCCTCAGGAATTCACCCTGGGGGAAGCAGAGCAGTGAAATAGAGAGGGGCATGGCCCCCTGGGAAATCAGGGCTTCATGTTTGCAGCTTAAATATCTCTGTGAAGTATCAATAAGGAGGTAATTGAATTTTGAACACAAACATGAGCGCCGGATGGATGAAGGAGAGGGGGGCCCTGATCATCTCTTCATGCCCCTTCATACTCCCCTCCCCTTCCCCTTAGAGACCACTCTAGTGAAGATAGATGCTAAATCCATTAAATAAAGATTAGACTGTGTCGTGGTAGAAAATGGCAGCTTAGCTAGATCCCTGGGCAAATTGGGACCTTTAAGCAATACAGAAAATTAAAATATACATTTTTAACAAGTGTGCTCTCGACACAGTAATAATGACTCTGTGGCTTGTGGGGTTTGCTCACCTTTCAGATCTGCTTTTGTTTGGTTATATCACTTGCTCTTGTTTTGAAACCAGCCTGCTTGGTCTCTCTGAAGCAGAGAAGACTTAGGGGAAAGAAGGTTATTTTCCCACCTTGCTTTCTTTGGCACTTTTTATTGGCTCTTATGCTTATAATAGTATAGAAGATCAGTACTCTTATATTTGAATATGAAAATAATTAACTTTGGCTCCAGCACACTCAGTTGCATGTTCTGAAAAGTAGTTGGAAATAGTCTAGAGGAAGCATGGAGATGTAAATGTGATCAAACTTTTTAGAAATAGTTTTTTATTTTCTAAGCACATGGCTTTGTTTTTTGTTTACTCCAGATCAATTTTTCTGAATTCTGCTCTTATGGGAAAGATTAGTATAGGGGTGTGCATTGTAAAAGGTCAATATTCTTCTTTGTCACACAGTGAATTTTAAAAACACACCTGAAGTGGTGTTCAAGGGGTGACAGTGTTTCTTTATAATACTGTGCTAGACATAGAACACAACCAGGCCTTCTTCACAATCTCACATACCCTATTGTCTGTTGCAGAAAGTCAACAGATCTTCTAGGGTTTTGCAGGCAGAACCTCATCTGCCTGTACAAGTAGAGGACCAATTGCTATACTGAAGAGACTACTCCTCCTACTTTTTCCAAGTAAGATGATCATTCTACAGAACAAAATCCAAAATTGTTTCTGTTAAATTATTTGGAACAAGAAATGAGCCTAAACCAGTGTTTTCTTGGAGATAACTGCTGTTCCTTCCATTTAGATTTTTTTTTCTTCAGTCTAGATAGTTTTGAAAATGGAAAGAAGGAAAAAAAGGTTTTGTGCTTTGCTGACTGTCTCAGTTTAAGACAAGTTAGGAGGAAACCCCAAGACACTGAATTACAGTGGACTGAGACAATAGTAACGTGGGGATTTCTGTCTGTTCTTCCACATCTCCCTGATAAAACCACTTCCCTGTTTTCAGACTTCTTTCAAATATTAGCGGTTGTGCCCAGAAGACCCTTGATGCTGCATCTTCAGCTTTAAATGAACTAAGAAGTGAACTCAGCATGTTCATTTTTAGTTTAAAAAGAACAGTAGCTATCATTAAGTATAAAAAACATTATTAACACACATGTGCCATTCGAGAGACAGTAGTGAGCATATTGGGAATGCTTTGGCTTCCATTAACTTAGAGCTGCATTCAGACATGGTTTTCTATTTGTTTTCCAAACTGGCATCTGCTTCCACATCCTAGCAGTTTCCTCACTTGTCTTTTGTGACAGGTGTTTTGCATTGGGAATGTCTGTATTCTTTCATCCAGCCATGCTTCTAGGAAGAAAAAAAACTTTGTAAGCTGGCTTAGCCTCAAAAATTCTCTTTCATGGTGTTAACACCAAATTGAAAATGAACAGGTACCACCCCTTAGCTAAATTTCAGTAATTGATTGTGTATGTGCTGGAGCCTGTCTCAATTGAAGAAGCCAGATCTCAAGCCTCCTTTGGTAAGGGGAGATTACACCACTGGGTTTACCTTTGGTCAAGCATGTCGATCATGGGCTTCTTCTTTTTTGGGACTTCCTGGCCTTTGTTCTCCTTGCAAGGGGACAGTTCCTTTCCTGACCCCCACCTGTCTCTCTCTCCAGTTCCCAGTCTGCTATTTATAACACATGTAGTTTCCTTTAACCTTAGCTGGCCACCTTCAAAGAAGTCACCTGTACCTTGACAGCCTATGTCCTTTTTTTTCCTTATGCTACGGGCATTCCTTAGCCTTATTTTATGTATTGACCTATGCCTCTGCCTGTTTTGGAGATTTTTCTGCCCTTTTCTTCCTGCTTGTACACTTACACTAATTTTCTAGCTCAGGAGTCTTCCTTCCTTTGTATATCCCAAATTTAAAAGGGGACTCTTGCTAATTTGTTCTGTAGCTTCTTCTGAAGGCAGGCATGTGCCAGGAACCTCACAAGCTTATGGCTTTCCATATTAAGGCACTTAGTGATGCAACATTTTAATTAAATTAACCAGAATTCGTAAATTGTAGATAGACAGATTTTCCAGATCATCTCAATATGAGCTTTTAGAGTGATCAACACTCTGCTGGTGTTTAATCCATCAGACTGCCATATGGAGTGTTGAAGAGTAGAATATCTGTTTATTAACAATTGTTGTTTTTTCATGTCAGCAAGTACGATTTTTGTATTTGAGGACCTAGGAGTGCAATCTGTTCCCGCATCTCTTACATGAGTTATATCAACCTCATGCCAGACCTCATTTCATGCCAATCCCTCTTTTTTCACTCAATTTAGGTGATCCAATAGGCTGTCTAAATGGCATAATAGAGCAAGAGGGTCATTCTGCCAGAGTCTTCAGGAGTCCTTTGGTTACACTATCACAAGGGGAATGAGTTCAGATGCCCTTTATGAGAAATTGCAGATATCCATACTGCCAGTGATTTCTGTGAGACACATTCAGTGAAGCTTTGCAATTTGATTGACCATAATACGTCATAATTCCCAAAAGTCAGAAAATTGTTCAAGATCAAGCCTACATTTTATTCACTCTGAATTAATAAATACTTGTTCCCAAACCCTAGGATATCTGGTGTTGGACTACTCTGGGAATAGAATTTACCCGTGTCTTTAGAGCAGTTGGCTGTTCCATTTTATTGTGAAATACAAGTCTGTTTCGACTCATTTAGCTGAGTGAATGCTTTGCATTGTTGGTCTTTCCAATGGGAAAAATACTCTTCAGGCAAGAGGAAAAAATCTTCTTGTATTGTGACGTTTTCATTGCTCTTCTCAGAAAGAAGTATTAGCTCTTCTGGAATGGGAGATGAGATTAGTGCAGTAAGTCCAAGCACCCAAGCCATAATCTAAATCTTCTTCCATTTTTTGATATAAGACTTATGGAATGAAACCTTTCCTATATATCTACACAGTGCTTATCCAAGTTTTTATAATATTATACCTTTCTCAGAATCTTTTACTCTGATCTTATTAAATCTTGTTCCACTCGCAAAGATGAGCTCCATATTTTGACTGATCAAGATCTCCATACATTTCTACACATACTTCAGTATTGTATCAGACCATTTCTCCATTTCTCTTTCTTGTCATGTTTTTTTCTTTTTTGTTCTGATGTTATGTATGTTGTGGGCGTTTACATGACTTTTGTGTTTTTGGATGAAAAACTTGCTCTTTGGCAGAATTGTCTTGACAAATCTGTCAGAACTTACTGGAGAATTTACTCAAAGTAATGGGGGTTTGTGCACAGTTGATGAATGTGGCAGGATTTAATAATATTTTGCATGTGCCCCTTAAACCTCCTGAGCTGCTGGGATCATCCAAAACAGCCAGATCCAGAATAGCCAGGTCCCCAGCATGGTGAAGCTGAGCAGATTGTTCTTCTCCTGTATGTCTTCAGGCTTGAGTGAAACTCCAAGTCACAGCAAGTTATTATTCTATCTTCCACCTCTTCTGTTTGAATTTAATAATTGTTTATGCTTTACACCCTATATTTCTGCATAAGGTCTAATAATCTTTTCCCAGGAAGGAAATAAGTCTCATTCTCTATTTTGTAACTTTGGATACTCCATCACTTCAGGCAGTATTTTGGTAGGAATAATTTTGAGATAGTGTGGTATACACTATTCACTTCCAGAGAGCTGCTTATTAACCAAGAGTTTTCTTCATGAGAATGTGGGGGAAAAAAAAGAGGATTTCTTTGATTTTGAAAGGTAGTGCAGTTGTTATTTTACATCTCTTCAACTGAGAAGATAAATTGAAAATTCCTGTTGACTCCCAGCCCTGAAAAGAACAAGACGGGAGAAAATCAGAAAACAAGTAATAGAAGCTAATCAGATTAAAATAAGCAAAAATAAATGCTTTTTACATAATGAATTATTTGATGTGGGACTTTCTGCACACTGGGATATTTTTTTTTAAACCAAGTACTTAGCAGCAAATGAAAAGGAATCAGGCAATTAAATGGACAGTGAGAACATTTTTAGTTAGAGCAGAAAAAATCTAAAATGAAATAGGAAATATCAGCTGCTTCAGGATATAAAACAAGCACTTAAGAAGAGGAGGAATCTTTCAGTAATAATTATTCCATATGTCTTCATGATGTGGCTCCCTAATTTATCTTTTCCTGTGATGCTTCTGATCTCGGCTGCAGTCAGACAGGATATCTGACTGGGCAGATTACTGATCTGCCTTGCTCTATCAATTCCTGTGCTCATTTACAGTTTTTATGACTACAGAGCACAGAGATTCTTGTTTAATAGGAAATAACATTTCTACAATCTCTTTTAGCATCTAGTCATAGATCCAATTTATATATAGGATTTTATACACAAGATTTTAGTCAGTGGTATGCAATGTAAATTCTGAGCATGCTCTGAGTCATCTCTAGAGAGAACATCATTATTAAACCTTTTTGAAGGTGTCCCTGGTGGCAGCTCCATAGAGCAGGTGGCCTGCATGGCACAAGCACACAGAGAGTTAGGATCCTGTGTCTTATCAGACCATATAATCTAAAAATCACTCAGCCTGTTTTGGTCTCCTAGGGAGATGATGACGATGTCACAGGACTCTTATGCTAAAAACTGATTGTTAACCTGCAGAGGACGTCATTCAATACAAATCCCCACAGAAAAGGGCTGGGTGATGGATGTTTCTGGCTAGCAGGCCAAGCTATCTTTTGGTTTTCAACAGATAGTTCTCTGGGTTGCCCCAGGTTTTCATGTCTAGTACCTGGCTTACTTGAAAATAAAGAGCACATACATTAAAAAAAAAAAAAAACAAAAAATAAAAAAAAAAAAAAACAAAAAATAAAAAAAAAAAAAAACAAAAAATAAAAAAAAAAAAAAACAAAAAATAAAAAAAAAAAAAAACAAAAAATAAAAAAAAAAAAAAACAAAAAATAAAAAAAAAAAAAAAGCTTACAATTTATGTTTATTAATGTATGCATATAAAACTGAAAGGAGCAAACAGTTCCTTCCCTGTCTCAGGGCATAAAATGCCCTCACTCTTACCTATGGTACTTGGGTTTCCTGGAACATTAAGCAAAGCAGTGGGTAGATAGAAGGTTAAAGGCAAGGAAACAGTGTTGAAAAGGAATACAGCAAGTAGTATATGGGAAAGGAATGTGGGATTGTATACACATCTGTTGATTGAAACAATGGCCAGAAGATCCAGGGAAGTGATGCATCTGCAATGCTGCAGCCAGTGGTGTCCTCCATGGCCGAGCATGAAGAAGACTTTGGTAAACTGGAGTGAGTTCAGTGGAGGGCCACCAAGAAGATCAGGGGCTGGAGCACTTGCCCTGTGAACAGAGGCCAAGGGAAGGGGGCTCATTCAGCATGGAGAAGAGATGATCTCACAGGGACCTGAGAGCTGCCTGCTAGAACATGCAGGGAGGTTATTTGAGAAGGTGGAGTCAGGCTGTGGGAGGACAAGAGACAGTAATCATAAATTGATGCAAAAATGTTTCTGACTGGAATCAAGAGAAAACTGTTCCAGTGTGGAACGGTCAAGTATTGGAAGGATTGTCAAGAGAGGTAGAGAGGTTGTGCAGTCTCCATCTGTGGATGGTTTTATGGCTTGACTGGATAAAGTCTGTCTGTTCTGAAAAGAACATTAACTGGAGACCTGCCAAGGTTCTATCAAATCTGATTCTGTACAATTTTCCTCATATGATATTGTACTTACTTGATATACATATATATATATATATATATACACACACCTTACTTGATCTGTTCTCTTCTGGTAGATTAAATTTTTGTCACTAAGCACTTTTTCCTTGTATCCTCATTTTATTATATCTCTTCTACTCTGCTGTACCTTCCTAACTCTAAATACATCTGATAGTTCCATTGTCACTGGATCATGGAGTCTTCAGAGTTCTGCTGACTTCCAAAGTTTCTTCAGTACCCCTCAACCCTCAGAGCAGTGCTTCCAGTCACCAAATCTATGGAGACTCTTCATGGCCATCTTCATGGCAAAGCAGAGGCACTGCCTTCTGCTTTCCTTTCTGAGCTGTCTTGCAGAAGGTTTGCTGTCTGCTTTGCTGCAGTGCCTCTGTTCTTTCTTCTATGGATGAAAGCCAATTCTGGATGAAATGGATGAAAACCAATTCTGTGCTCATTAGAAGATAGCAGTGATGTGGCATTCAGCTTTTGTAAGAGAAGTACCTAATGGTAGATGTGGCCTCAGACCAGTGGTATGCATTCACTGTAAATAAGCATGAAGGGATTTTTGGAAGCAGATAAGTACCAAAGCTTACTGGGCTACTCTCAGTAGACTTTCTGGAGAAAAAAAATAATGATTTTTTTGTTTTGTAATAGTGTTTTGTTTGGCTTTATTTCTGGGTTTCAAAAAACTGGAGTTTCTTCTGGCCTCTACTCTCAGGAGATATCTTCAGACTCCAATCCTCTGTATTTCTTGGATTCTTAATATTTTCTTCGAAACTCATCGATACTAAAAGCATGAGGATGTTTCTGAAAAATGTTCTCACATTTCCTTGTGTATCTGAGAGGGTATTTTTGGGTATATCTTTTACATCTGCTTTTACAGTTAAGCCTTGCCTAGTTGCCTTTAAGCTTGTTAGCAGCTAAATTGTAATAATTGTAGCAGAACCTACATTGTTTAGATTTTAATACCCATTCCAAATAGCCTTGAGCATATTACAATTTTGTTATCAAGTATGTCAGATTAACACTAGTCATAGATTCTCTGAGTAATAACAGTTTTTTGCTATTCATTCAAACTTGACTCTCCTAGCATTTGGGTGCTGTAAAGTCTGTAGCATTTCTAAATCAGTGCATTTCCTCAGGTGTCTTGTGACCAGCTTGGAGTTGGTAAAGATGGTTTTGAATTTCCTGACTCCTCTTCTGGTCTCTCAGATACTCCTCAGCTCAGGGTATTGCTGCCAGAATAGTATTGTAGTGGGCAGAACACGTGAAACTTATCAAGTTAAAATAACTTAAATAATATAACTATACCTTAAATGCTGGAATAAAGCAAGCAGTGAATATGCTGGGAAGGATGGGGATAGGGATAATGGTAATAGTTACATGAAATACCTTTGATTCCCACAAAGGAAAGAAAAAAAATATGGAGGCCGTTGTGAAAGTTTTCTTCTGCAGCCCACAAACTGCATATTGCTGTTCTTCCATAATTCTGTCTTAACAAAGCCTGAGACTTTGACCTTGGAACACTGAGATCTCAGTAATTTGCTTATATTTGGCCATACAGACTTTTTCCTTGGATTTTTGGAAAGTTTGGACGTCTTCTATGTAATGTCACGTGTTGTATCATCCTCATTGCAAAAGGAATCTTGGATTAATTCATGTGTAAATCAAGCAGTATTTTTCAGTCAAAATCCATGAATCTTCTTTTCAGAGAGGCCTTCAATACTGATAATGCATTGTTCTGTCAAGGACTGCAGTCGTCTAAACAGAAAAATGTTTCAATAAGGAATCTTGGGATTAGAAAACATTTTAAAGATTTAGTCTGCTCTTTAAAGTAAAGACATACTTCTGGACAAATAAATACAGACTACCATATTATGAGCTTCTTTGATCTAGGTATCTCTTTTCATTAAGTTTGTTGACAGAAGTTAAATTTAAAAATTCAGTTCTTCTTCACAGTTCAGGCCATTAGCTAACCTATTGACAAGGGCTAGTTTCTACCTTTTAGAGGTCAAGGAAGCTGTACCATTCTTGATCCAGTGCTGCAAGCCTCCCTGTAAACAAGCCTTGATATCTTCTGATTGGATTTGTGTGCCCTGGCTTGCATAACCATACAGCTTGTATCCCAGCGTTATTAGCCAAAAGGAATATAGGGACTTACATAATCATTACACGATTATTTTTCAGTAACTGTACTGTAAATATGTAATTCTCTCTGCTCCTAATAACTCTTAATCCCTTTGTTTCTATTGGCTCCTGGGCTCAGCTTTGGCCGTGGCCTCCATGCCCTGGCCACTGATAAAACTTGAAAAAATTGTTACTCTCAGGGTTCACCTGCTTTGCTCCCAGCAGTAAATACGTGTTCCCCAGTGCAGGCAGGGGCACTGCATTGTGCTGCAGTGTTGTGGGAGCATGTGCAGCACTTCTGCTTCCATTCCTTCTGAGAAGGGCCAATTCACCTCCAGGAACCTTTCATACCTGGCTCTGTGTGTATGTTCAGCACAGACCTCTTTGCTGAGCTTCTTTGTGTGTTCTGTGCCTGAGAATTCTAGTGAAACAGATTTGATCTCATTTCTGCCTGTTGTTTGAGAAAGAAGATTCTTCCTCGAGATCCTGTGGTGAGAAAATCTAAATTATGAAGAACTCTTGATCCATTGCAGGTGCTGGAAGCCAGGAAGAGGTTATTTTCCTATTGGTACAAACAAATAGAACAAGGCCCTTCAGAGTGCTTCTTGTAAAAACATGGCCCTATTCTGCTGTTTAGTTGTGATATCTGTGGGATTTGGTGGTCAGAGCTCTCCCAAGTTGTAGCTTTTCCAGTGATAACTTATGCTAGTAAAGTACTTTTCAGATATATTTGAAAATATCCTCAATTTTGATGCAAAATTGCTTTTCTTACTGCTTTTAATATGAGAAGTGTAACTCGGTGTTTTGTTTTTTTTTTTATTTCAGCCTTACAAAATAGTTGAAAATAATTTTTCTGTGTTTAATTAGCTTCATGAGTCAGTGCCTGGTCTTAGGTCCTGACATTTTTGGCATGCAAAATTTTCTTGTGTATTTGACCTTGGCTTTTTTCCAGAATAAATATTTTAAGCTGCTAGTTGTGTGTAGTTTTTTTTTGTCTTTGGTCTGAGTCTAGGGGGCAGACATAAGGAGCACTGAGAGAAGTGAAGTGTATAAACCACAATTAGAATTGCAGTGCACAGGTGTTTGTAGATCTTACACAATTGCCAAGCTATTTGTTTCTCAAATGATAGGGGCTTTGGGAGTGTATTTTGGAGAATAAAGGGAGCAGAAGGCCTTCAAATTGCGTGTTAGGGTTGTGTGTTTGGTTGTTTGGTTTTTTGGTTTTCTTTTTTTTCAAATCCTGCTTTAAATTCTTCCAGACTTGATACATTTGATATCTTTACAGAACCAGCATATTGAATGGTTGAAAGTGATCTACTGTGGCTGGGGATGCAGTTTATAACTGCCTTCAGAGAGGAATCAGCATTGAAGAATAAAAATTTCTAGCATAATAGCTTTTCTTTGAGCATCAAATTAGGTCTTGTGGTTTAAAAATCTGAGTGCCAGCATTGAAAATAAGATGACTTGTAATAATATTAAAAAAGAATGACTTTTGCATCAAGGTTATGGGTGAGTTCTGATGCAGGCCCTTGAGGATCTTTTTGGGAAGAGAGACATCTTAAATCTCTGTGCTAGTCATACACAAAATATTATTGCAATGAAAAAATAGTGAAGTGAATAAACAGCAGCTCGCAGTACAGGATGCTTGATGTATCAGGAGTCCTAGTGTTCACTGTATTTTGCAATTTAATGCACAATAATTTTTTAGTTCTGTATTTGTGTATGCTCCACTCACTGTGTTGGATCTGTATTCTTGGGATGTGAGGTTCCATTAAAAAATAAATAATAATCGCAGCCCCCGCTCCCCCCACGTGCACTCATTTTCTGTAATATGGTAATGATATCACCGTAGCAGTAATTACGGGTCATCTTCATTTCTTTCATCTCTGCTGCTTCTGATGGCTTCATTCCTTTGACGGAGAAGATTTGGCTCTGGGTGCTGTGATTATTTTGTTAAGCATTATTCGAATAGACAGGAGTGAGAGAAATTAATCAATCCAAATGCAATTAGCATCATGTTTAACCCAGTGATGGACGTCTCAAGGTGAAACAGCCAGGGGAGTTTCAGACATTATTATTCAATCCAGTGGCTCTTATCTAAATTATAATCAAGAGGTTTTTATTGGCTTTGCAGCGAGAAGATGTAACTCTTTCCCTGCTTTGGGGGTCAAAGGGATCAGATCTTTGGCCCTACAAGATAATGGCTGCAGGCAGCTCCTAGAATTGGGAGGTACTGTAAGAGTTTACTGTAATGTCAGGGTCACTTGGGACAAAATACCTGCACATCCTACTATCTGTGGCCTGGAACATAAATTTAGTAGCTCCCTGGTCATTGGCAACCTGGCAGGGTTGTCTTTGCTCCTTGCATTTCATTAACTGATTTTGCACATCTGTATGTGAGTGAATTCTGTTTGTAGTTTCAGCATTTGAAGCTCTGTGAACATCACAGTTTGCAACTGTATGCAAACAGAATGGTAACCTCCTTGCAAGGTAGGGAAATCTGGTTAGGAGAACACGGTAAATTATTCTGCAGGGAAGGAATCTAATTTTTCTTAGAACAGATATAATTTTAGTATTTATTGATAGCAACAATAACATTTTTGAGGATGCATTAATCTGCAGCAGATCTGTTGTCACTGGATAATCCTGAATGATCTCTGAGATCTCTTATCAGGTATAAGATAAAACATGAGTACTACGTGTGGAGAAAAACAAGGTGGAAAGAGGTCACGTGAGGATTTCATAATTCAGGAAAGCATTAGCTATTTGATTACAGTTCTTTAGCCTCTAGCTAACACCCACAAAACTGTTTCAATGGTTTAAAACTTTATCAGTCTCAGCTATTTACCACTTCTGTGTCAGAGAGGACTGTTCTCATAGTGTACTGGGAGGAGCAATCCATGTGCTCACCTGCTTCAATTCACAGCCTGGCTTTGTGCAAGCTTTCACCTTCTTTGGCATTTCAAAACAAGCCATGCCAGACTGTGAAGTACAGCTGACATAAGGGCACATTCTGCTGTCTCATTCACCTAGGGAGGACACTGATGTTTTGTACCAAGGGGGTGTTATTATTTAAAAATGCTGCAGCATTTTTAAAGACTTGACAGCTCATCTTTCAGAGCCTGGATTCTAGCACAGTTGCTGAATCCTTTTGCATACATCTTGTGCTGGTTTTGGCTGGGGTAGAGTTAATTTTCTTCCCAGTGGCTGGTATGAGGCTGTGTTCTGGATTTGTGCTGAACACAAGTTGATAATAAGAGAGATAGTTTTGTTATTGATGAGCAGAGTGCCAAGGCCTTTTCTGCTTTCCGTACTGCCGCGCTGGCAAAGAGGCTCGAGGTACATGGAAGGTTGGGAGGAGACACAGCTGGGACAGGTGATCCAAACTGACCAAAGGGATATTCTAGACCACATGACATTGTGCTCAGTGTATAAAGTGGGGGGAAAAAGGAGGAGGGGAGGGATGATCAGAGTGGCAATGTTTGTCTTCCCAAGTCACCATTATGTGTGATGGGGCTGTGCTCTCCTGGAGATGCTGAACACCTGCCTGACACAGGAAGCAGTGAATCAATTCTTTGTTTTGCTTTGCTTTCTCTGTTAAACTGTCTTTATCCTGACTCACAAATTTCCTAGCTTCTATCCTTCTGATCCTCTCCCTGATTCTGCTGGTGAGGGAGTGAGCAAATGGCTGCATGGGGCTTGGTTGCTGACTGAGGTGAAAGCACAACAGTCTGTACTGAGGCTGTGATTCCATATGTAAGGTGGGAATTAAATCACTGTATGTTTGAAGAATATTGTAAGGCTTGATTAACTTTGCAAGTGCTTTGATACTGATTACTGAGAGATGCCGTGGTAATCCAAGCTTATTCTACCTGGAGGTTTACGCTGATTCTGTTGTCTTACCTGAGGAATGTGTTTCAGGAGTGTTAGGTGATTGCAGTGATCTTCAGTGTGGGAATCCAGAAAATCAGAGGGTTTTGGGAAAGCTGCAAAAGACAGGCCTCAGAGACAGCAGAACTGTGATTAGAGCTAAGCAGTAGCAGTAGCAGATAAGATTGGTCAGCAGAAAAATTATGTAAGAAGTAGAAAAGTAAGGACAAATAGAACAATGGTCTGTGTATTAACGCTTGTCTAGAATAACTCCCTAAGCTGCAGAAAAGTATATCTAGCAAGATATTAGGAAGTTCTAAGCTTAATAATGGAGCTCTGTGCATTGTGTTTTAAGGCTTACAAGTAGGTATTGTATTTGAAATAAGCAAGCATTGTTTTAACTGAAGGTACGTATGCTTATAGGGGTCGGATAGAACTACTGTCAATATGCTTTTGCTTTGTGTGATTGGTCAGAAAACTTTTAAAGTAAGTTGTAACATTAAGTTCTTGGTCTGCTGCCTGGGATGGCAGCTGATGGCATCTTCCCATTGTCATAACCATGTAATGAGGCTGATGCTGGAAAATAAAACAGCTCAAGGCACGTTCCTAGCAGTCCCGTCCCGTTCGTGATTTGTACATAGACCCCCGGCCGGCGATGTTCAGTGTCAGTGTAACAGTTCCTGAAGCTCAGCTTGGAGCACCTGCATGTGCCAGCTGTGCCTCCAGTGAAGGTGACTGACCTTGTTTTCACTAGCCACTGCTCTCCTGAGATGGCAGTTCAACTCTCTGCAATTGGGATTGGGGTAGCATTCACTGGTAAGTATTTGTCTAAGGCCAACAGTCTTCAACTAGCAGCTCATTTGACACTTGTGTTAGGAGTAGACAGCAGATAGCAGAGTAATTGAAGCTCTTTCTGTGAAGAAGGAGATGTGAGCTGGTGCCAGGTGGTAACAGGATTTTGGGGGTCTGGTTTGAGATAGATCTTCAGGGACCACCTTCTATCTTTCTGACAGAAGTTCAGATTATGTTGTCTGGGTAAAGATATTCTCTTGGTCTTGTCTGTCATACTCTTTTTTCTTTGAGGGCTGTGCAGTAATAACGTCTATCTTAAATATTTTTGCTTATTTTAAATTACCTTTTTTCCTTCAACCCACGTCCCCTGACTTATTTTTTTATTTTCCTTCTACATGCAATATTAGTTGAGCCCAACTGAAAGGTGTGACTTTGCAATTGGCTTTCACAAGTTCAGTCAAGCAAAACTCCCACAGTGCTTCACAGGCAGATTCTTCTAGGCCTTTTTTATGCCCTGCCAGTTAAGAAAAAGAATCATTGTGTCTTTTTATCCTAATATTGTATCTCAGCACATAAGAAATAATTTCTGATGCAACAGATTCTTGTGATAAAAGGTTAAAAACCAGAGAACTGTTCTGCTGTCTTTTTGCAATTCATATTCTTTGCCATAAAATGGTTATTTGCATTGACAGTGCTTCAGAAATAAACCTTTCTAGTTTTGTTTTCTGTGTAGTCCAAGGACACAGCAGTATTTTGAGGGTGCATGATTAATACTTTAAAGGAATCCTTCCATGCTGAAAAACAAGTTCTTTAGCTACCATAAGTACAACTGCATGAGAGGAATAACTGATAAGCTAACAAAGTATAACAATGCCTAAAATAGCCTTTTTGTAGGCAAGAATGTAGCATTCAAAATGTGACACTGCAAGTCATTTCAGAGCTAAAATCATTAATTGTATTTCTGGGTTTTATTAGTAGTAAGACCTTTAGATTTCAGCAAAACTACATTTTCAGGTCAGAGAGGGATCACAGTCAAATTTGTCCCATAAGTTGTACATCTGGAGAGAAGCTAAGAAGTGCTTCTTTAGCAAGTGACTTTGTATTAAAGTATCTATAATTTGAAGATACTTGCAAGCTTTGTTATGAGATTTTTAGATAAGCCCAGAAATAGTAAGCAGTGAAGGTATGATGTTCATGATGAATGTGTGATAAATATACTTTGTCACGTATATCTTTTACATAGACTTTATCCCCAAGTGTGCTGTGGATATATTTAAGTGTATATTCTGTTTAAGAAGTGTGCATGTATGCGTGTTACTTAGGATTCTCCTGGATGAAAGTTGCTTACATAAGTCACTGTTTTCCTTGCTGATTTTAAAGCAGTAAATCCTTCCATTATTTCCTGGCTATCCAGACCTTATGACACAGTGTGTCCTGTGCTGTTGTATGTGTGAGAAGGCTTTTTATGGGGAGCAATCAGGCTGGACCCCAATCTCCAGTGCAGTGGTTTTTTTCTAATTAAATTGTCAGTGGAAGGAATATCCGGAACAGCAGTTTTCATTTTCAATCGAGGAAAAAACATTATGAGTCTTTGTCATTTGATTAAAAGTTACTTAACCTTTAAATTGCTACAGATGTAAAGATAGCTCTGCGTTTCCAATGTAATCGCCTCCAAGTTAAAATCAGGAAAATCTTTGTGTAATGAAACCCATATGTCATAGTGAAAGGATGCAAAGCACTGGCAGAGTGGGCTGCTCTAGCAGGAGATTCTGCACCCAATCTTGTTAACCAGGACTGCTTTTGGTAATCCCTCATCTCCTCACTTGTAGGAAATCAATCTGTACCACTGAATCTTTTCAGCCAGCAACTATAAAATTTACTGCGGAGAGGCAGCTTGGGGACAATTGTAGTAAAAACGGAGCCTGAGGCAACAAGGCTAAATGTGGGATTGAGGGATTGAAGTTCTAAAGAGGAGATTATATTAAACCCTATTCTGCTCCCCTATCAAGTAGAAATGTCTCTTCCTCTTTTCAGCCCCAGCCTTTCCTATCCAGTACCTGTTCTTGAGATCTGCTTGGCAGATCTTTGCCAGGCAGCAAACTTAATTCCCACAGTACAGCATTCTCTGTTAATTATAATAGCCTGATACCATTTTCAATACATTTATCTGAAGGAGTTTATTCAAGCACTTCCAGAGCAACCAGAGCTGTTACCAACCTAAAGTGGTTTTTTTTTTCTGTGGAGTTCAGTGTCTTCCTTCTCCCTAGTAGGTGAGGTTAATTTGTATCCAAGCTATTGCAATGGTATCCATTGTTGATTTTTCTATTGTAGTAGATGCACAGCATAGGCAAGGTTGTAAATCGTGACTTGTCATGCAGATTCATGTTTCTGTTTAGTGCTGCGCAGCCTCTGTAGTGTGTGTCTGCTGGTACAATGAAACCTGTGCTCAAACCCTCTTTTCCCTTGAAGTCCATGGTTCAAACTACCATTGTAAAGAAAAAAATCCCTGAGGTTTTCACTATAGTTTTGTCCAACCTTTTAATTAAAAAATCCACCTCTGTCTACTATTCAAATGGCTTCTGCTGGTCCCTTGGGTAGCTGCTTAAAGCTGGTTTTACCATCTCTCTTAGCCTGCAATCGTATTTGGAATGTGGGTGATGGTTTCTTCATTCACAAGCTCTTCCCTCACTCCAGCAAGCTCCATAAGACCCCAATGGAAATTATATTCCTATTATTAAGAATTCATTTTTCAGAAGCAATACTGAGCAGAGAAATCAGTTTAATATTAGAGCCTTTTACTGTGCAAAATCCATCAAATCATACTCCAGTGCAGATTAAAAAGAAACAAAGGTGAAGGAATAGCCAAGATGTTTGAACGCAGTACCATGTAGTAAAAATTTGGCCTGTGTTTACCAGGAATACATTGGGCTGCGGTTCTTGGGCAAATAAGGGAAGCAGCTGAAGCAGGGAAGATGGGATTGTTAATGCTTGTGGAAACTTGCCCTTAGTTTGGCTGTGGTTTTTCTGTCAAATGAGGATGTTACTTCCCGGCCATTTTCATACATATACAAAGATAAAAGGTCCTTTCTCTTTCTCAGTTTGGCATCATATCTTTAAAAATAAAGCTCTGCTGCAAGCCTGACTCTGTGAGGAGACGAGGAATACAGAATAGCAGAAGGCTGTCTCCTGCTCCTAATGGGATTTTGTAGCAGCATGTGCGAGTTTGTTTCAGAAGTCAGAAATGAACAGATGTTGGTATAAATTACCTCTGTGTCTGATGTCTTGCAAATTAAAAGCGCGGTTGGCATCACTAAACAATTTCACCAGGTTGGGGGGGGAAGCGGGTGGTGATTATTGTAGCAGGTCGGTAAGAATCTTTAAGCTGCAGCAGAACAGGATAGCAAGGATAAAGGAATGAAGAATAAAATGAGAGGTCTGTGAATTAATCAGAAATGTTAACATCTCCGATGACAAGTGAACAGGCAGGCACGTGCTCTGGAGCAGCCTCCAACCCACAGTAATTTCACTGAGCGCACAGAAGGAGTCTGTGCTCTCTGCCTGATTTATAGGGTGCAGCCCTCTTTGGGGGAACAGAATTGTCATGCATTCCTATATCTCCTGTATGGGACTTGCACTCTGGAAAACTTTCCACTTTATCAACTACAGTTCAGTTGATGTGCTTTTCTCATTAAGAGTGTTCTAAAACCATGCACTATTGTTGGAGCAAGGCAGGGAGGTGTCAAAGAACTAAGTAGTAAGAATCTATTCCAAACTGAAATTTTAAAAATGTTTCAGTTTTATTTAGTCATGTTCTTTGGGCATAACAACTTAGTTCCTGACAAAATACCAATTCTCTCTGTTCTTCTACCCCTGAGTCACTTCAGCAGCACTTAAAACATACAGGTTATCTTGGGGTTGGGGAGGTAGAGGTACAAATGAGTACTTTTGTGGTAGCTCATGCTGTGCATCAGAAGTAGGATTCCAGGTGATATAACTCACAGCTGGAGGCATGAGGCAAGAAAATAGTGCAGTTATCTGCTTGAACCTACAGCCAGTCTGAAGCATGTTCCACTCAGGACAGTGGACTTTGCAGCCTACAAGTATCAGTATGTAACAGACAGGTTATATACATTTAAATACAATTAATTGTTTTACAGGGATTTTGCTGATGACAATACCTCATAATAAAATTTTGTGTAAACAAATCAGAATGTAGTAATTTAAAGAAGAGGCTTTAAGACACAAATTCTAACTTTTATGTAAACAGTAATAAAATGTCTTCATCTGAGTGCACATTGAGTATTATAAGCTGAACATTTTTATTACATTTTAGTTCTATTCTGACAGATAATCAATAATGTCAAAAGAAAACCCAACATCAACAAACCCACCTCCAGTTTTTATGCTAATCTTGATTTCTGATGTTTGTCTCAGTAGAGAAGTCAGGAGTTGAATGGATAAAACAGAAAATTAATTCCTTTCTCCTTCTAGGCTGTCTTTGAGACTAGGTGTGGGAAACATGCATGCTTTTAGCATTCCTGTGGATAAAACTGTCCATCTTTTGATGCCTGCCAGCCCAGCACAAAGCTTACACCTTTATTGAAAAGAAATGGAGGGGCACCAGTGGGAAGATTGTCTTTCTCCAGGCCTCAATTGCTAATGGTGCCGTCTTTGATGCTCTGTATTGTTATTGCAAGACAAGAATAGCATGAGGGCTGCTCTGCTGGCTTGTGAGCTTGTGGGTTCTCAAGTCAGAAATGTCTCATGCAGAAAAGTGGCTGTGTAAACCCTGCTGTGGTACAGCTACCAGAGATTGATGGTACTGAGAGTGAGAGAGAGACATATAAGCCTTGCCTTGCTGTATTAAACATCGAAGGACTGACAACGCAGAGAGAAAGAGAAGACCAAAGCTCTATAAACTTTACTTTATTACTCTATCCATAGATGAACTACATTGAAGGAATACAAACCCCATTATATTACAGCATCCAGGGACTGACACTGCAGAGAGGGAGAAAATGCTGCCTAATTTCTGTTGAAGATCACTTCACCCAGGGACCAATAATCCTGAAACAGAGAAAGAGAGAGTTCCATAATCTCTGACAGATTATAACATACAGGAACAATTGTGCTGAGATAGAGTGATGGAGATTTGGATTTCACCATTCAGAGATGGATAGTACAGGGAAAAGGAGGTGCTGCAAGAGCATAATGCAGTAGGAATAGAAAGCATAGATTGTATGTAACGAGACAGCCTGTGGGAATTATTGCTGAGTTTAGAAGATTCCAGACCCTGCCTGCATTTGTAGCATGTCAGAAATTCAAGCTGAAATGCAGTTTTATTTATTTTCCACTTTAATAGATAAATAAAATAATTCTTAGTTTTGGTACAAGCACAAATCTAAATGAATTTCTTGTCCTATGGTTAGAATATGTTATACAATTGTACAGATTATACAGTTGCTTGAGTTTCTTGGCTTTTTAAAAAATACTGATTTCTTTTTCCTCCCTTTGATTTCAGCCAGAGAAATGACCCGAGGGAAATTCCTGAACATCCTAGAGAAACCCAAAAAGTAGCTGCATCTAACGTTTGGATAAAAATACCCCAACTAAGTCATTTTATGTACTGCAGATCCAGATGAAGCCCAGAAAGCCTAAGAAGAACAAAGCTCTTGCTCTAGACCTTCAGAAGCAAGCATCTCTTTTTGCTTCCACAGCTCATCTCTTTATGGGGAAAGTGTACAGTATGCACAGGTCCCAGGGACTGCAGTTGGTTGCATTGGAATTCGACCTCGTCTGACCTTAGGATGTCCAACAGGAGGACTTGGCCCTGACATGCTGTGACACAGTTACCTGTTTCAATCAGCAGTTCAAAGTGAACAGCCAGTGTCCTTACTCAGCTGCTCTCAGGGGCAGCCTGTTTGAGGTACACAGCAGATCTGACACTGGCCAGTGTCCATCATGAGGCCTTGACCTTTTGTGTGTCTTTCATCTTAGTTGCATTGATTTCCTGTGTGCGACGTCTGTGCTGAAGGATTTGGGCGTAGTTTGGGGTGTGGATTGACCAGGAGCACTGGCTCAGCAGGAGCACATACTTCTAGTGTAGAAGCCAAGTGAAGTCTCTGCATTAGATTCCAGTTGCTCACTGCCTTCAGAGAAGCACGTCTGGTACCCTGAGGAAGAGCTCCAGACCTTTGCTGTGCCAGGAGCTTCATTTCACCTCTGAGTGGTTCTCTTAAGTGAAATTGAAAGTAACAGACCACAGGGAGTAAGAAGTGTTAGTGTCTCAAGGAAGATATCCTCACTGAAGCTTTGGCCAGTACACAAAGAAACAGCTTTGTCAGTCCTCTGCAATTCTTTGTTCCTTGCAGGCCTAGAAACTGGAAAGAGTTCTAAAGTTGAAAGATGGTAATGTTTTAAGTTATCACTCCAAGAAGTGGCATCAGGACCATCAGCCACATTGTGAAGGTGGTCTGTCTATACAGGATCTCAACGTTTCTGGAAATAATGTTTTGTGGTATTTTTAATTGCTTATAAACCAGCACCTCAAAATTTTCTTCTCCTACAAAACCAGAATTTTTAAGATAGAAACTTCTATGAGCTGCTCTGTTTCAGAACACTGTGATTACAGTTTAATGCCTTTTTCTTCTGTTCATGCACTGCTACATATTCACCCCTTGGAAGAGGTATAGAGCATGTTCAGACTTTTGTTTTATTTAAGAGAATTTTTTTTTTCTTTCCATCCTCTTTCCTTTTCCTAGGAAAAAAAAACGTTTTAAGTATTAGTAAATATGTTCTTTTTTAGGATACAACATAATGTTGAAACATATCATAATGTTATTTTTACCATGTAGACTTTTCAAAATGTGTCATTTCTCAGGCTACAGTCACATATGAGAGGAGAAATTATTTGGAAATAGTACATGTAACAGGCTGTCCTTACAGCACTGCATTTTTCTGGCTTTGCAGAGAGAGGAGACTCTTTTTGGGTGTGTGTGCAATAAAGAGGGGAAGATTTTTTTCATCAAATAGACTTCTGGGTTTTACTGAATTGCTGATAACCCTTTGGTTTGCAGTCTGTGGTTTTTGGTTATTGCCAGTCAGAACTAGGCTTGTTTTGGACAGCTCTGGTTAACTAAGTTTAAGTAGTTAAAACCTACATCCTGGAAAGACCCTGCACAAATTTAAAAATATCAGGAGCCTGATTTAAGACTTAACAGAGTTATTTCTGTCCTTCACAGTTTATGCAGGGCTGAGCTTAACAGGAACTCCATCCCTTGAGAACATGAGAATTAAGATAGATGAATGAGAAGAGAAGCTGAAAGTGGTAGTTCAGGAACAGAAAAAACCTGATTTTTTTTTGGTGCAAATGATGTTGATGTAGCTTTAAGCATTGAATTATAGATTTGGAATGCAAATTTAAGTTTGTATACTATATATGTAATATATGTACACATATATGACATAATGGGATACTTCATCTGTATCACCAGTGTTTTATAGAGGTTTCTTTGTCCAACACATTAAGGAATTGAGATCTGAAAGGAGGATATAGGAAAATATATGAAAGCCTGTCCTGGAAGTATATGTGTATCTTCTGAGTATATGTGCAGGAAGAAATTTCAAACTCTAGGTGGTTTTTAGTAACATACATATGTTAAAAAAAAAAAAAAGAAGAAGAAGAAAAATCTCCTTTTGTTATATACAGTAATCATCTTCTATAGGGCAGCCATCAACATATGCTTTAGAATTGTGATATTTTCTGATTTTGTACTTATCATCTGTAGAGATGAGTCAATGATGCTATTTTTTATTGACAATATTTATATGTATTTTTGTGTGTTAACCAGAGAATTTTTTTCTGTCTGTTACTGCTTTTTGGTTTAATAATATGCAAATGCAAACCTCAGAGGTTTGTCTGGGTTTCCAAAATAGCTCTCTGAGATGAAAAAGCTTTTGCTTGGCCACTTAGGCAATACTGTTCCTCAGGCTTTTCTTCACTTATCTGCATGACACCACCTGAGGGTTTGGCCTGTGGATGTTCCATTCCCATCAGTATATAAATATTTGTCAATATCCAAATGCTACTAAGGGTTCTTGTAGCCTTTTGAACCCAATTTTTTCCTTCAATGCTATCCTTCCTGACATCCATGCAGTTATCTATCTGTACAAGAAAATTGGAGTGACTTTTTGTTACTGATGGGAATGAAGAGTGTAAGAAAATCAAGATTTGGTAATATTAATCAAGCTGATACATTGTTTTATAAAGTGTTTTCATATATTGGTATATTAGATGTTACTGTGAGTTTCTTGGAAGTCAACTCAATATTTATTTGGTTTCTTTTAAATGCCAGTGTTACATGCATTCAGTTATAAAGGCTATACACTTCTGTCTTGGACTATCAAATGCTTTGCTATCTAATCCAATTGAGAAGAAATTATTGTTTGTTATGTTAATCATTATCAAAATAAAAGTCTGTGTGCACTGGCAATTGAATAACGTGATATTCCATTTAACTCAGTGTTTTGCCATTACAAAATCAGCAATTTTGTAACGGTCCTGTAACTCACAGTTCTGAACTTTGATTAATATTTCCCTCAAAAAGATACCTAGGAATGACAGATTAGTGAAAATTGACTAATCTGTCTTAGAGGTAACATTTGAACCTTATTCTGGTCTACTGATTTTTATGTTATGTAAAAATGCAAGGTGCTATTACAAGTCAAATCACAAGCCAGTCTTATCTGTAATCTTCTCTTTGCTTATAAACAGTTGTAGAAGGATAGGGAAGGATATAAACAAAAGGCTTACACAGTGATTTTGCATTAGGGTAACTTACACAGCATCCCGCAATCTGTTTTAGTTGAATCTGGTCCACAGTAGACCCTACCCTCCATAAATTTGTCTTAGTCCTGATATTTCTGTACTTCTGACCTGAAAAATGCCCCAGGGTAGTGAGTTCCATAATTCAGTTATACAGAGAAAGGTTAAAAAAAAAAAAAAATAAAAAAAAGCTGGGGGAAAAGTTGTTTTAAATCTGCTTACCTGATAATTTAGTTTTGAAACTTGCATTTATTTTATTGTCAGGAACAGTTGTTTGGATTTTTTTTCTTCTTTGCTGTCTGTGCACTACTCATGATTTTTCAGGTTCTACTATGGTTTTTGTTCAGTGGTTATGTTCACCTTCCTTGTGTTCACCATGTTCAGTGGTCTGTCTTCTACTACAGCCTGAGCTGGCATAATCAGAGTTGCAAAGCAGTCGTAGTGCAAGCATACTGTGAAGTGTGTCCGTCCTAATTGCAGCTCATACTTTGTTGCTCTGCTGTTTTCTTTCACAGTATCGGGGCCTAAATCCTGTTTTCAGTTTCTCTAAGAACAGGATCATCAGCCAGATTTGCAGCTGATCTCATCCACATCACCTGCAGTAACTAGTGCTGGGCAAACAGCGATTTTTCCAAATCACAATGACAGTGATGCCAGCCATTCTGTGCTGATGAATTGAAACCTGGCAATTCCATCATCAGCCTATGCAGTATTTGAAAAAGGTAAATTTCATCTTTGTCACATGGTCTGAAATCCTGGCCTCCTGGCCTCCCAAAAGTTCAGTAACTTCTCATAAAGATTTCTCTAGTTCTAAACTAATATAAATTTGTAGATGTATACAATCAAAAGAAAAAGACAACTTGCAAATTACTGTTGCAGAAAGTCCTCAGCGATGCATATGCTCCCCTAGAACCAGCAATCATTCAAAAACACCAGAGATACAATCTCTGGTGTAGCACTTCAAGCAGCCTCACATTTGAGTTTCTCCTAAGTAAGAACCTCAGGCAACAAGGGTACTTGTAGAGGGAAAACGTGTCCTATCTTTGAGTGAGCTATCTGGACATGGCATACAAACTTGATAGAGCATGAAAATAATCCTCACTTAGTGTTGTACCCCCATCTTCATATGCCAGTCTGTACTGACACTTTTGAAGAAGTCATTAAATAATCTTTAGTAGAAGGTGATCATTCATTGAAAGACAATTTTCTAGCAGCTTGTCTCTGTATCTTCAGCCCAGGAAAATTATAGTTTGACAGAAACTGCTCATGGAGCAACAACTCTGTGCTGGATAAAAATTATTTGAGGAACAAATGCAAATGTTGTAAACACATTTCTGTTATAGCAAAACCTTCCCACCACAGAAGTACCAAAACCCACACCCACTCCTATGTACACATCCCAGCACATACATCAGCCAGAATGCCAGATACATCCAAAAGGTATTGCATGTGTGATGCCAAATACACATTGCCCTGATAAGAGATGCACCTTCATATTTTTAGAAGGCAAGAAAAGAGGAAAAAAAAGTCTAAAAAGAGAAACAAAGAAAATCAAGGATAAGGAAATGAAAAAGACTGGATCCTTTTGGTTTTACATAATGCTGTGCTTCTTGGAATCAGACCTATTCTAGAAACACGTTATTTCTGCAAGCCAATCTTTATATCAGTGCTTTGAGTTTCTTTCAGGAGGATGTGAAATGCAATATTCTGATCTCAAATCATTGTGGCCAATCATAAAGTCCACATAAAGATAGTTAAAAGGTTAAGTAGCCAGAGATCTAGACTGATCCAGTTGTTATAGAATGAAATCCACATTCTGCATAGAATATGTGCAACAGTGCCAGTTTTATTTTGATTTTGCTAGGTTTTCAGCATGGCAGGATCCCTTTCTTGACTTCATCATCCACTGAAAGTGCTGGTTTTTAGACTTGACCTTTTCGGACGTGTCTCTTTGAGGAGGATGACTGACTCCAGGCAGCTGATGAGTGTACAGAATAGGCGTTTTCTTGTTGGGTTTGTGTGGTTGACCTCTGCCCTGCCTGCTGATTCCTATAATACAGATCAGTGACCAGTGAAGCCAGAATGCTCCCTGCCTGTCTCTGTTATAGACACCTCAGTAAGGAACAGAAAAGAGGAAGAGGGCTGAGCTTGAAAGCCCTTACTTAATTGCTAGTAGAAAAAATGGGTAATAAGAATGACCTTGCACCTTATTTATTGACCAGATCTCTGTGAGGACAAAGTACTTGACTTGGTTCTGTATCACTTGAAAGGCTGGCTCTGTGGCCCATAGCTGATGAGTAGGCGTAATAATATAGGGTAATTAAATTTTGCACTTGCAGACACTTATATGTGAGGGAGGATTTCCCTCTCAAAAATAGCAGACTCTGTTTTCTTCATAATCACAGAATTTTAAGCTAAATTTGAAGCAGCAGAAATACATAGCAGGAGGCTATGTATGAAAAGGCAGGAAGAGAGCTCACCAGCTACATGAGAATGAAGGACAAGAGACAAACAGAGCAACCCAAATGGGCACAGGTGCTCAGGCTGCCTGGTTTTGTGGCCTTCAGTTTGTTTTCCTCTCTCTGTAGTAAAGTAACTTTTTCGTTTTAGCTAATTTTAAATTATTTATATATATATATATGTATATTGATTATCCCAAATTGCCTTTCAGAGAGAGCAATGGCACCTGTCTTTCTCTTGTACTCTGCATGGATCAGCTTGTCACCCTGTCTTAGGTTTTTTCCCCCTGCTTTGCACACTGAAGCCAAATAGCACATGGGAAAACAGGACAAAATGCTTCAGTTGAGGCCCATTGTGGGAGGAATCGGGGTGAGCCCTGATTTGCAGAAGAGATCAGTTTGTAATCAGCTGCACAGGAGGCAAATGGATCTGCAGGCTATGAGTATCCTTAACAGGATCAGCTGTGATATTTTGCTCAATATGAGCTTGTAATCAAAAATTAGGGAAAATGTTTTGCTGAAAAATATTTGGTTGATGATGGTTTCTGAAGAAAGTGCCAGGTTGAAAATTAGAGGCACTATATGTCTTTCTTTGCCTTGTTTTGATAAGAGAGCTTGAGCAGGGATCAACCCACCTCACAACTCATGCTTTTAATAATGTTGTGAGAATCTTTAGAAACCTGTCCTGTGAGACCCAGCACATGTTCCTTTACATGAGAACTGATAGGACCTTGTTTACTCACATGTTCCTTCCCAGCCTGAACTCTGGGGCTGACCCATGGCAAGGCCTCACTGGAGAAAAACCCATGCCAGGTGCAGCATTTCTCTAAGGGCAGCATGCAGCAAGCCTCAGCAGAGACTTGAGGCAAATCTTTGCAGTCAGACGTTTGGTTTTGATGGTGTATTTCTGCGTGGGAGTGCAAATACCTGTGTAGCGCTGGAGATGACAGAGGATAAGACAGTCTAGAGCTGAATTCAGGTTTCCACCATGCAGGGGACGGTGGAGCTGGCGAAAGGATGGGGAAGGCCCGTGTCCCCAGCCCCGTGTGGCTGATGCCCAGCTAGTGGCCCCGTGCCGTGTAGCTGGGCCCCAGCGCCTGGATTGCTTTTCTGGCTGTTTCTCGCCGTCCCCCTTCTCCTGCCGGTGCCCGAGAGGCGGCTCCCCGTCCGTCTGCGGCGCAGGGAGCGCTGGCTGCCGCTCGTTAGAAGAATTCCCCCAAGTCAGACCTATGGTACGAGCCGTGTGAAGCGGAAGACAATTAGGGGCTTATTAGTGTCCTGGGGAGACGTGTAACTTGTGTTGCTGGGACTTACCAAAACAGCGAGAGTCTTACCGGCAAGCTCCAGCCGAGAAAAGACTGAGGGATTGTCTCACCTAATTACGGGGAATGGGCCTCTTTGTGTTTGTGATTCGGTACGGTTGTCCGATCGCTTTTCTCTGGCTGCTGGCTCAGGCCGAGCTGGAAGTGTGCTAATTAGAAGAGAAATGGACGTAGTGATCCTGTCAGCTCTCGTTACCGGCGTGGACAAAGCCGAATATTATTCTGAGGCAGTGTTTTGTGAGTGTCCCTCTTCCAGCTCTCATTAAGGGCAAGGTTGGTGGACGGAGAGGGGACTTGACCACATGGGTTGGCTAATGGAGCACAGTTACCGTTACTGTGCTAATTAACGGGCTCAGGAGGCAAATGTTTCTCCAACCAGTGGTCCCAGCAGCTGCACCTGGTGCTTCCAAAACCCAACCATGTCGCCGGGCAAGCCAGGCAAACACTGTGTGTACAAGCGGAAAGGGGGTTATGTATGATGCATCCATCAGCCATCCAAAAGTGCAGAACTAGTAAAATGGTCATCAGAGAGATGGAAAGGACATAGAGCTGCAGTAGCAGCAGGTCAAGCTCCAGCAGTCCCTTCTCCCCAGTGACCCTTCACATAGAGCACAATGTGTCAGCTTCTGCCCCTGGAAAGTGGGTAGCAAGGAGAGAGCTGAGAAATTGTCAGGATCTCGGGGTGCCATCAAGAAAGAAATCTGAGGGTTGTTACGATCATCACAGCTCTCATTGTGGCCAGGAAAAGGGAAGCTGGAAAGATGAGAGGTGACATGGAGGTGAATCAGACTATCCCTCTCTGTGTTGAAGATGGGATGCTTATGGTCTGAGGCAAAAATCAAGATGTACATACATATCAGGGTGATTGTTTTGCTCCAAAAGACAGGCAACATTGAAATGATGCACAAAAGTTAACGTAGGTGAAGATGGTGACCAAAGGAGCCACAGAAAATGCTAAAATGAAAATGCGTGCTTTTGTGCCATGAGCCTGAAACTACTACAGTGAGAGTAAAGAGAGTGACAGCAGATAGTGACCTACTACAGAGGCAGCAGAGAGAGACAGAAGACAAAGCAGGAACCAGAACAGGTCTGTAGTATTACAGCAGCTGAAAAGGCCTCAGCAGAAGGGAAGAATAGTGTGTGCTGAGGAGGCTCAGTGGAAGTAAGTAGTTTTATTAACTCGTCACACAGACTTTCATTTTAATACATAGGTGTTTTGTAAACAGAGTAACTTGCACAAGTTAATTGCTGGTTGATGTTTCCAAAGTTATGGGAATGTATTAGTGATTAAGTCTGACTTGGATGTTATGATCATTCTAAAGGTCCTTTGTATCTTTGAGCTAAATGTAAAACATATAACCCTGTCTTAAACATTTTGATTTGCTTTCTCTCTTTTAACAATGTATTCATTGCATGCACTCAGGCATGCTTGGGTACTGTTTTCAGACATCCTTTGTCAAGGGTTAAAGTTGCAAGAGGTTCCCTCTTTAGTTTCTTGGGTTATTTTTCCCTTGTGGTGAAGCTGTTCCAGCAGGAGGGTTTGTGTCCTTCCAAGTCTCCAGCAACAGTCTCCTGCCATCTTGGATGGAGCTTGAACTCTGCCTTGTGCTTGTGCCTCCTTATTTTTTCTGTCTCCAATAGCTGTGAACCAAAGAAGGATCCTTTTGCCATAGCAGCATGTTCCCTATGTCCAAGCCCTGTAGTCCTGCAGAGCTGTAAAAGCCTTTCCCTTTTAACTGGGGTTCATTTCCTACTGGCTGCTGTGATGGCTTGAATCTTAGGAGTCTTGATCTTAGAAGCCTGATCTCCAAAGAGGGCTTGAGAAGTATCTTCTCTGCAAAGAGGTTTATTCTAGAAGGAGGAGATGTATAATCCTCTTACTAAAACACAGAGAGGAAAGGAGAAAAGCTTTATTGCTCCTGCCTTACCCCAGTGAGCTGGCAGCTTTTATGCTGCCTCATGAATAGAAAGAGGCAAAGGTCTGAACACAAGCACTCTACGTGGGCTGAGGCTCTCTCGTGGATACTCAGTGAAACCCACATCTGCACTGCTTTTCGGTGTCACAGCAGAACAGTTTCTGAAAAGGAAAAACAACTGCCTGTTACACCATGTGGCCACTTCAGTCTTGGTCTAAGGAGGAGTCACAAATCACTGGCAGAAAACTAAAGACCACCATACCCATCTCGATTTTTGTGCTCTGGAAGCTCAGGAGTCGAGTGGCCTCCTTGTGTAAAAGTTGTGACACTTCCCATGTCAGGCCTTCCTCAAGAGATTGGGCTTTACTGGCAGACACCAGGAGAAAAGACACACTGCTGGTTTTGCCAATTTATCTCTGTTTCTTTGCCCAAGGAAGTATTGGTGTTCCTGCTTGTAACACCTCTATCTGACTGGCCTGCCATCTTGCTGGGTGGATAATATCATGTCAAATTTCTGACTTTCAAATGCAAATAAGGATCCACTGAGCATAAAAAAATTGTTGGTTTTATGTCCTTGTGAGGATGGCATTCTGATAAAGAACATCCATCATACAGATTAGCAGTACTCAAGGACATTGTGAAGAGAGGTGAAAATATGCAGATGGAGGGAAAGGGTGCAATGGCTTCTTGTGGCCTTCACCAAGACCTTCTGGCATTCATGTAACACTCACTGGTTGTATGGTACCTGGCCCGTGGGCTGGAGTGGTGCTTGGAGCACATCTCTTCAGCAGTTTGAGTTCTCAAGTGCACTACCAAAGTCATTTAATTCATGGTGACCTCAGCAGGTATCAAAACTCCATTGTGCTGTGCATCACAGAAACAACAATTAGGTGAATGTTTCTGTCCTCAAGAGGTTATAAGAAGATGAAACAGTAAAAGGATGGGAGAAGAAAAGGAGACGTCAGGATGTAAAGAGTCTTGTTAGAGGTTATCCAGCACCGTTCAAACCCTGTAACTTCTCAGCCACAGTCGAGTGGCCCTTCCACTGCTTCCTGTCTGCTTTGTTGTTTCATTAAATAGATGTGGGTTTTAAAGTCAATAAATAAATAAAAACGCAAATGCCTAAGCAACCAGCAGGCGTAAGAAATTTAAATAACAATAAATTATGGTGCAATACCAGACATTTTAATCTTTTTTTCCAAGACCTGTAAGAACTATTCTGTGAATTTCATTTTGAGTGACTTTATGCAGTGTTAAAGATTTGAGAATTTAAAAACAGAACTCTAAAAATGAAAGTTCCTCACAGCACTGTTAACTGCCACAGTGTACATGGTGTACGCTCATATTTAGGAGAAAGCTATGAGCATTACAGAGACCCTACAAATAATTATAACATCTTCACTGATGTAGAACACTTACTCTGACCTTGCTGAGCCTTTTACACTCAGGCACAGAGTGCTACTTTGCAGATTTCATGTAATTCCACACTTGTCCAAATGTTTGCTGACAAACAAAGGCAGGAAAAATGTAATTTTCCTAATTTTGCCATGTTGAAAATCTTGCTATTGCTCTGATGATCTGTGGATCTGATCCTGCCTTCACACAGAACATTATTAAAATGATCACTGCAGCTCTCTAGGGAGAGTAAAACTATTTTCTCTAACAAAAGAGAGATAATTTTTCTCATTCACTTCAATAATTTGGAGAGGGAGGAATTTGCTACAATAGATATTAGTGTACCCCATTTGTGTATGCATCTGGGTAAGGTTTACAGGAATTCTACTTGCAAGTATCTAAATATTTATTAGCAAGTTTTTTTGGTGGGAGAGAACTGTGGAAATAAAGTGATGTGGAAGATTGAAAGAAAGATACAGGCAAGTGAGAAGAATTAGGGACTTAGAAATAGGAACTTAGAGAACAGGAGACCAAGACAGGTAAAAAAGTACATTTTGAAAGACAGCAAGGTATCAGCAGGAGGTTGGAGCAAATGCAAGGGAGTGAAGGAGGCAGAGTGTTATAAATGCAGTATAAGAAGAAAAATAGTGAAAAAATCAAAACACAAAGGAAGAAAATAAGAAGAGGTGGTGGTTTTCAGCAAGAAGGAGGTCAGAGAAAATCAGAAGTTTCATGAGCAGTGGCACCAGCCAAGGAAGTGTGGTTTTCCTTATGGATGTGTCTCTCAAGACTTCATCATATGTGGATACTCTGATGCCTTACAGGAGGCATGCTCACACTTCAGCAAGGGCAGTCATTAGATTTCTTTCATAGCCAATTAATGTAATAAAATTTACAGAAATGTACAGAAATGCATTTTGTACCTGGAAAGTTGTCTGAAATTAGCCTACAGGTTCAAAAGTCATTGGGACACTCATGTACACCTGTGGATGGATGCTAAGATTAGATGATTAATAGCTGAAATTGCAAATGGACAGAGTGAGTGATAGAGAATGTAAAAACATTAGGGAAATGGGGATTTATGTCTGCTGTTAATGCATTTAATTTGTTTTACTGCCATTTCCTTTCCTGGTTTTACAATTTCTAAAAAATTAAGAAGGATCTGTTTAAAGCCCTCCTCCCAAATCAGGCTGACTTCACTGTATCCACACTGGTTGTTTCTGGGGAGAAAAATCTCTTAGAGCAGTTTTGTCTCCAGCATGAGACAAAAGAGATTCCAGGAGCTGCCCTACCAGCTGCACCATCAAAACCTGCCTGGGACCTCACTGAAAGCATATGTGGGACAAAGATACTGCAAAAGCCTTCTGGTCTTTCCATACTGGGGTGAATTGCAGCTCTTTTAAACACTAGCTGTTTTTCTGCTGTGCTACACAGCTAATTCCTACCTCATTGGTTCCTGCTGCAGTTATTCTCATCTGGTGTTTTCTAGGGACCTCCTCGTGACTGTATACTGTGGTTTGGACAATGCTTGTATTTTTACTGGCATGCTGTTTTATTTTCAGCTGCTCTATCCCTCATGTCCTTCCATATTTCAGTCTCTTAACAAAATTTCCTGATTTTCAGGCAGAAGGTGTCATGTCAAGAGGTGTTAAATAGGACAGAGCTGACTGCTGATCTCTGGGAGGGAGATCTCTCCTACTAGCACAATACCTTTTAATGCATCATTATCCTTTATTTGTGGGTCTCCAGCCAATTTTTCATTCCATCTAGTGGTGTAGCCAAACCCATTTGCATTAATTTTGAGTAGGATTTATGTATCAAATCTTTACTAAAATCCAAATGTATCAAATCCATTGTGTTCCCGTCATCCACTAATTTTGTAATTCTATTTCAAAAAGCAATCAGGTTTCTCCAGCACAATTTGTTCTTTAGAAATCCCTAGTACAAATGCTTGTTTTCTTATCTCTGGGTGGTTAGCAATTTTTTCGCCATTTTTAAAATTCTGTTATTTTACTACCTAGAGATATTCCTAGGAACTCCAAATTTACTTCTTTTTTGTTGTTTTACTGATCAATAGCACAATTCCTTTTCCCTAGGCAGCTTCCTAGTTTTTGTAACTTAACAAAATTATTGTCCATGACAAAAAAGTAACATTTGACATTTTCCTTGCAGCAAGTGGATAGATGTCTCTTTTGTCCTGAAAACTTGAGTGTACAGGCAGGGTGTTATAGAGCTGATGAGCCAAATGTGAAACAAACGTGGGGAAATCATTGACTTCTTAAGTGAATCCAGTCAGGCTTTTTGCCTGGTAATATCCATTCTGGTCAATTGTTACTGCCTGCTGAAGAAGTATCAGGAGGGCATTTATACATGGTTTTATTATAACACTCATAAAAGTCTTAAACTAAGATGAAATAAAAATAGCATCCAAATAAGCTACAGCCATATATGTATACATATGTAAGCTATAAGTATTATTGAGGAAAGGTAACAAAAGAACACCATATTATCAGAACAGTAAATTAATTTTGTCTCAGCACTGGATGAAGATTGGTCATCAAAATAATGCCTAAATAGTCAGCCCCTATAAATTCTGAGAAGCTGTCCTACCACACTGGTCATAAATCCCAGCTTGGAGCTATACCAAGTAAACAGTCTGTACTTTCAAGGGCTGAGTATCTGATGTCTGTTCATGTCTAGCACTTACACAACTTCAAAATACCTTTAGCTGGGAGAAGGTATGGATAGATGCCCAGAATCAGATGTCCCTGTACTCTTTCCTCAGAGTCACTTCTCCAGATCTGCAGGAGGTACTGCCAGTGTCAGTCAGAAGTCAGGGGCAAACCCTTTGCTGCTTGTGCCTGACTTGTGCAGTTGGATGGCAGTTCATCCAATGCCCCCATGCCAGTCCCACGTTTCCAAAGTGCCCTCTTCACTCTGGACTTCTGGTCCTTACTTGGAGGTACAGAGAGATGGATTCTAGGAAGGAGGAACTCACTTGGTCTCTTACTCTTTTTAAGGTGACCAACAGCTCTAATTGTTGGTCTAATACTCCTGGTGACTTGCTGATCTAAAAAGAGAAAGTTTCCTTCTCTTTCATCCTTGTGGTTCACACTGCCTTGCAGCATCTTCAAACAAATTAGATATAAGATCTCCCTTGAGAGTCTTCAGTTTAATTCAAACAAGTTTGCAACAGATCAGCTGTGCATGAACATAGTGTCACGTAAGCTAAATGTTCAAAAATATTCTTTCTTTTCTACAGCATGGAAACTGATGGCTTTTGGTTCTCTCACCTCAAAATGTTAAAATGCAGGACATGTAAGGCAGTTTGGTTTTTTTTGGGTTGGTTAAATGTTTTCAAAAATTCCAACATATAATGGAAAATTTAATATAAAATTCCTACAGAAATGATGAGAACAATACTAGCACAAAGGTCAGGCATTCAACATTTATTCAGCGAAATAAAAATACATTTGGGCTAATGATAAATTTCACAATTTCTATTCCTTCTGCCAACCTAAAATGAAATGTATGTTATTTTTCTTGAAAACAACATAATTACAGTAACCCTCTTACTCCTGAGCAAGGCAGTCAATCAGGCATCTTCTCTTCTGAAACCCAGATACTGACAGAGAACAGTTACTTAACAGCTCTTTAAGGTGAAAGATGTTGGAAATGATATAAAAAGTCTGCACCTGTGTATACTCTTCTGCTAACTGGCTTCTCAGGCACATGAAGTTAAGTATGTGGGTCAGAAATTTGTGCATCATGTACTGCATTTGGGTAGGAACTGTAGAACTTTGATCCTGAGGTCTCATTTAAGCTTCAAATACAAGCTGGTTTTCTGGTGATTGAGAGCTGTGTCACTTACATAGGTAGCACCAGAAAAATAAATTTCTTTGAACTTCAGAATTGGAGGTAGACCTGCTTGGTGTAAACATGGGCTATGGATATTTCTTAGTTTGGGAAGCCGTTTAGCAAGATCTTGACTTAAAATTCAGCCTTCTAATTGCTTTGGGAGAGTTGTCATCCAGCCTTGCAGAGTAGGTGCCAATATACAGATGTACGAACACGGGCATATACATAGTAGTTATGACATGGATTTTAAAGCAACATTTCATTAAGCTTCTGTTGTTTGCATCATAATTTTGAGCTACTTCACACAGGCCCTGTGTATGTGGAAAAAAAAATGTTTCTGGAGTGAGACTCAATACAAAAAACTTATTTTTGGTGGCCACTCCCTCCATATGTTACAGAAGAAATTCTTAGGTATGAAAAAATGCTGGAAATATTTCAGAAAAATCAGGGCTAAGAAGCTCTCCCTCCAGCCATTCCTACTCCTCAGGTTCAGAGCAGCCCTCTCAGCCTGTTGTATTATCTCATGCTGCAGAGGTACCCAAATTAAATGGAGACATTGGAGAATCAGCAGGTCGCTTTTTTAGAAGTCACTGATTACAGATGGTGGTGTGGACAGGTTCAGACACAGCTTCAGCTGCAAATGCAGTTATGAGGGAGGCCTTTGTGGCTGCACACGTGGTGCAGGGATGTTAGTGCTGAACAACTGCTTGTGTCTGCCAGATCCGAGAAGAACAGATGTAGTCAAGAAAATCTTAGTGTTTTACATCTAACACTCTTCTCCCTGAAGTGGCCTGAGCTATGTCCAAAGAGGAAAGCAACAGAAAGGCTATCACAGAAGGAACAAGCTGTGTTGCCATCTGAGTAAGCTGTCATCCAGTGACACAAATGACTGCTTCAGCATCTCGTGCTGGCCTAGGTGTCAGCAATGGCATCCTTGCTACTGCTCAGGTAATCATCTTTCTAAAACACTCCAACCTGCTCAAAGTCCACATTGCTTTCCAAAATGGTAGTCTTGCCTCCCTCGGACAAACAATTTGCTGAGACCTCCTCCTCTTTTTTGGATTCCCAAGAACAAGACAATTCCAAAGCCAAAACTTCTGAGATTAAAAGTAAACTAAATTCAAATGGGTTACCCTGTCATTGATCACAGCAATAGTTTCCATTCTGCTAAGTTAGAAAGCTTATGTCTAGTTTGTGTAGAGATTACTTGCACTTTTACTACTGTAAAACAAACTACTGGTATTACACACTTTGATTTTT
>VZRH01005865.1:1121854-1140047 GCA_013397555.1 Urocynchramus pylzowi | reverse complement strand
TTGGTTTTTGTTTTTTTTGTTTTTTTTTTTTTTTTTTTTGGGGGGGGGTTTTTTTTGTTTTATTGTTTGTGAGTGGGTTTTTTTTTTTGTTTTGTTTTTTTTTCTTTTTTTCGTTTTTATGTAGCCAGATTATCACCCAGCGTGCTGGATTTACACTGCATTAGCGATGGTCAAGATTAGAGTAGAATCCCCAGATAACAAACAGGAACACAAGACGTCAATTTATGACATAATAGCAATAGCAATGCAACAATAATCATAGTCGAAAGAAGGATGCAGTGGAGGGCAAGTTGAATACCTTGTCTCTGAAGAGAGAAGCTCCCTGCATGGGAGTGGCTTTGATTAAAAATCCCCATTATGTCCACAAGTATAATTTTATACTTCTTTTTCCTACAGAGAGGAAAAACAACAGCCCAGCACAGGTCGGGCAAAGTTGGTGCATGAAACCACCAGCAATTATAGGGACAAGTTAGTCAATGCAGCCTTCCCCCTGGACCCTGCTGAGTGTCTATGAAGGTCACAAAAGCTTCCTGGACCTCCCAAAAGAAGATGTACATAAAACTTGGCATTGCTGTGCCTGCAGCTGTTTGGAACACAAGCCCCAAGACGAGAGGCTGCAGGCAGCCCCTGCCCTGCAAAGGGTGCCATCGGCTGGTGTGAGAGGCTGCGGAGCTGCCGTGCTGGGGAACGAGTGGGATCCTGGCAGCTGGCCTGACCCGAGGGATTAGAGACTCCCCCACCTTCCCAGCTCACAGGGTGGCACACGCTGCAGCCAGGCCCAAGAAGTCCCTTTTTTTTCCCTGCCTGCCCTGTTCTCAGTCAAGCACTTATTACTGCAGCAGGAGGCTTGGGCAGGGACCCCTCTGCACACATAATGCAAGAGCCGTGAAATGCTGGGGGACTCAGTGTCCCCTTGTCAAAGCCACTGTTTTCCAGAGCTTCTCCTGCACCTGCCATCTCAGGGTGAGCACTAGATCCTTCTGGGAGAAAACCTCTTTTTTTTTTTGGGAATCAGGAACTCCAATATCCTTGCTGCCCTCATTTATGAATGTTGTTTTTCCAGACCCCTTTCTCCATCACGTGTCTTCCTTTGGCTGAAGCACTGACTCCCCTCTTTGGGGTCCATCAGCACATTCATGAGGACCAGGCTGGAAGGGATGCATGATGGTGTCACGGATGGTGACATGAGCTGCAGGCAAACAGCACTCTGCAGCAGTTCCCTGCTTATTTGCTGGCATGCTGCACACTGGTTTCACTTGCTCATTCCCATGTAGAGCTGGAGCACTCAAATGACTTACATCAAGGCTGACTACCCATTTCTACTATTAGCAGCCTTCTTAATCACTCTTAACTCTTTTGGTTGGGGAGTGTGAAGTTCTTCAGATCTGATCTCTATCCAGGGAAGCAGTGGTTGCTTTGACTGTGCTGTGTTTGAGGAAAAGTGGTCCAGGGATTTATGACTTTAAGTGCCCAAGCCACAGAATCCTTATCCCGTTATAAACCAAAACTCTATCGTCATGGAAATTAAAGAAAAAAGCCCAAACAACAGAGAAACAGGCAGTAGAAATCTGTTAGGACTAAAATGATGAAGCAACTTTCAATGATCCATTGAAAATCCATTGCAGCAAGGGCTGAGTTGTTACAGGTAAAGAAATGGTGCTGAGAGAGGCAGTGTTACTGCTGCTGGGGTGCTGCTGCTGCTGCCTGGAAGCCTCCTTGCTGAAGGGACTGCACGCTGAGCGAGTGTGCAAGGCACTGCAGAGTTGAATGCTGCCCTGTGGGGAAGCCAGGGGCTTGACTGGGACTGCACATGGCCACCTCTTACTGGAGCACACCTGGAGCCCGGCTGCTGGCTGCAGAGCTACCTCTTGGAGAGGAAGAGGAGGGGTACAGGGTAGGGTCAGAGCTGATCAGAGGAGTGCAGTGGCCATTCAAGTTCAAGTTGGAAAAAAATATCTATTTCTACTTCTGACACTATTTGAACTTGACTGGCCCTCAGCTGTATCAGACTATGCTGTCCTGCAGGTAGTGCCCCAGCTGGGAAAATGCTCTTCTCTCCCTTGGCACTGTCATAACAAACATCAAAAAAAGCTGGGTAAGCAGTGAAGCTGTGCCATTCTCTGAGTTTGAAAAAGCAAAAGCTATAACTATTTCATTAATTATTTTGGCCAATGAGTTGGAAACAACAGCAGGGAATTCACAATCACTCGCCTGTCATTCTGTCTGTACACAATGCTGTTTGCAAGGATCATGGTCACCATCTCATTTACTTTGTGCAATGCCGTAACATTGAGGCTGGCCATGTTTTGGTTTGGTCATTCCTTATTGCACTGCCTTGGCAAGCAGCAGGAGTAGTTTGAGGGGAAGGCACTGCAGCTCTAAACAGCCGTTTCTACAAAAGCCATGAGCTTCTCTGGGCTTAACAGCTAAGTGGAACAAGGTGGACAGTGAGATCTTTGTGACCAATCCCTCTGTGCAGCTCTACTCCACGATTAGAAAAATAAAGGACTCAGGTTAGAAAGTACTTACAGCGTGCATAAGTGTTTGAAACATTGTGATTCTCCTACATGTATTCATTACAACACAATCTGCAGTCACATGTCTGTAGCCTTGCAGTCTCTTCCTGGCCATACATGAAACCAAATTCAGTAACAGCTGGGTAAAACAGCAGCCAGTTCCCAGGGCCAAGAGTTTTGGGCTAACCTCGAGCAAGCTGCCTTTCCTCAGATCCTGCTTCCCCTGGGCCCCATGGAAAGGTACACAGCCGCCTGTCAACATCAGGATTTAAGAAAAGCATGAAGGAAAGTCACAAATTTCAGAACTGTTCGGTGTCACACCTGGTGAACAGCCTCGTCCTGGCACTGAGGGTATGCACACATGAACATGTGCAAGTCTGCTTAACAAGGTGCAAGCATGCTATGTACCTGGGCAGGAATCCCAGGGTCTAGGGGCAGCTGTGCCCAAGCCAGGAGCCTTGAGGGTGACCAAGACAAGAGGCTGGGTGCGGAGATGCTCCAGCACAGCTCCATGCTGCCAGGCAAGAGTCAGCTACCAGGCAGAGCAAGCCACATCTGTCCCTGCTTGTCTCTGCAGATGCACACTGAATAACCATGGCTGCTTCCCAGAGCGAGTTTCTAGGCTTCATTATATTTTTACTTGTCTTGCGAGGGACAGCAAGCGCTCTGATAAATGAAGAGAAAGGGCTGCTTGCTTTGCAGGAGATTTATGTGACAGCCTCTCTCTCTCTCAGCCCAAGAAATCCTGTGTGCTGTTCCTCACAGTTGTCATCCCTAGACAGCTGTAGACAGGGTGCCCTGCACTTGGGGAGCCAGCAGATGAGCACGCTGTCATTGCCCCTGCACTCCAACCAGCAGCATTCACCAGCTGAGTCTGGGTGCTACTGAAAGACACTCTGTGCTGGTTTGTTCCCAGGCTTGCTCCAGTGACCTGAGCTAGCCTTCACAAGCCAGGTGGCTTCAGGAGACTTGTATGTATTCAGGAGACCCTTTGCATCACTGTCAATGCCTGTGAGCATGGCTGCTGCACAATCCCTGCTGGTGTCAGTCTCTCACCCACTGTGGATGCTGAAAAAGCTGCAAGTTCTCTTGGTAGGCTCATGATGCTGGATGGGGACACCACTGCTATGGGGGAGAGGGCACAGATGGCCCCAGGCCAGGGGCTGTGCACATGAAGACAGCAGTGGGTCCAGGACGTGCTGCCCAGCGTGCTGGGGCTGTGGTGGGCAGCAAGCAGGGACCATATGGAAGGTGCTGCCAAACGAGGCCGTTGAAGCAAAGACTGCAAATGAGTTTAGCAGACAGACATTTTGAGGAGGGGGAGGCAGAGGGAGTGGAGGAGAGCAGGAGAAAGGGAGAGCTCAACATCACAACCAAGAGGGGCCTGCCAGGGCCACACAGGCCTGGTGGACAGTGCTCCATTTTACCTCACCACACACCTTTTCCAGTGCCTTAACTTTAAGATCCCTCAAAGGAAAGAGGGGACCAAGGTGTTGTGGCCCCTTCTTTGTTTTTAATTACTTCCCATTTTAATCTTGATTTGCATGTCGATCTCTCAGAACTGGGCCAGGGACTCTACAAAGCCCTCGTCAGCAACTCCCCCAATAATAAACAGGAAAAGGCTTAAGGGGCAAATCACTTGCATGTTAATGAGACTGTTTGCTGGAGTCAAGAGAGAAAACAGCAAACAAACAAATGGACTGAATTCCAGCGGCAGCTGTTTGCTCCTTAATCTCGGCTTGTCAGAGCTGCCCTTTGATGGGACACAATCTACACAAACGATTGTGCTAAATCTTCTAATCTACGTCCTCATTATTACATCCCTTCTTACGCATGTAAATCAGGGACAAACTCATTTTAATATTTAGATAGATTATGGAAGGGAAGGGGAGGGGATTGGAGGGGAAAGGAGCTGCTGGTGGTGTCTGCTCCTGCCGGTTAGGAGGGGTGCTAATAAGGAGCACAGGGAGGGGAACTGTCTGCATAGAGCCCAGGGCAGCAGCAGCAGGAGGAGGAGCACCTGTTGTCAATGCAAAATAGGGAGTATAAAGGGGCAAGGACACCGACATTAGGATTCTGGAGAAGATGTGGGCATGGGGCAGCATTGGCAAGGTGATGTGACAGGGCGCTGAGGAGGACCTCACCTGGCATTCCCCAAGCCCTCTACCCATGCACTCAGCCCCTGCCTTTGTCAAGGTGGGATGCTGGAGGAAGGTTTGGTGTTGTACATGGGGGCTTAGTGGTGGCACAGGGAGAGGTGACAGGGCCCCACTGTGGGGGCACACCAGGGCTGTGGCATTATCCCTGGGTACCTTGCAGTGCAGGGCCTCTTTGCAGCACAGCACTATTGTCTCCCACCCCTCCTCAACCTGCCCTCACTGCTAGTGAGCTGAGGATCAGATCAACCACCAGGCTGGAGAAGCAGGCTAACACCTCACTGCAGAATTCAAGGATGCAGCCTCACTGCCTCCACATAAATGTCATTAGAGCTGTGGTTATGATATTTAATAATGCTCAAAATAATTGCTGTTACAACAAGTACAACTGTGGGGAAAAGAGCTCTCCTGCATTTCCCTGCCTCTGGCATCTTCTAATCCAATTGTCAACCTACAACCTGCCCCTTAACCTTCTTCAGCTGCAGCAAACTCATGATACACCAGCCTCATTTCTCTGAGCCTCTCATCCTCCTCTGCTCCAGGAGGGGCTGTCATATCATAAAATATTAAAAAAAAAAAAATTAAAACAACCTGGTTAGTTCACAAATTTGCCATTGACCTCACACGTGTGAAAGAAGGGTGCAGAAGATAAGCAATACCTTGGTGTACAAAAGGTGAGTATGGAAGAACAGCAGAGGCAAGCTGGAATATAATCAAAAAGGCCAAGCATAAAATAAGTTTTTAAGTAGCAGGATAATCAAAGAGAACAAGAAATCATTCTGTAAATTCATTAGCAGTAAGAGGAAGACTAAGCAAAATATTGGATCTCTGCTCAACAGGGAGTGAAAATTATTGACAGAGGATAATATTAGAGAAACTAATAACAGTGATAAAGAAGTAAAATCTTGGCATAGAATAAGAAAAGTGTATGGGAGAGGTAATGTTATTGAGTTAGATGCATTCAGATTTATTTGGCATAACGAGCTTCATTGAAGGTGCTTAGAAATTTGGCTCCAGCAGCCTCAGAGTCAGTAGTGGCAGTCTTCCAGAACCTCTTGGGATGTAGTGGAGTACAGGAAAATCACAGGCATTGCTCTTACTGAAGTGAAGGAAAGGGCGATGGGTAATTATAGACCAATCAGCTTAATTCCCTTTCCCATTAAAATTCTGGAATAAATTACCTAGTTATCCCTAAATATCAAGGGCTAAAATGAGACAATTTTTTTCAGTGTGAATTTGTCAAGGATCAGTCCCTTTCAGTCAATCTAATTTCTTGCTGTAGCAAGGCAACAGGTCTTGTAGATAAAGAAGGAACAGAAGAGGTTGAGTATCTTTACTCCCATAAGCTGTTTAGGCTCCATTTCAAAAGCTATCCTTATGAGTAAACTAGGGAAATATAAATTAGCAGAAACTAACATTAGATAGATGAAAAATTAGTTGAAAAACTGGGCTCAGCGAATAGTTCTCAGTGGTTTACTATCAAAATAAAGGATGTATTGAGAATAGCTTCATGAAGATCTGTTCTGACTCTGGTTCTGCTCACTGGATGAATGAACAACATGGATAACAAAAGAGGGAGTGGGCACATCAGGAAGACACAGACCTGGAAGGCCTACACTTTAGGTACACTGAAGGACAGACTTAGCATTCAAAATCATCTTGGCAATTTCAGAAAGTAGTTGAAAAAACGTAAATGCAAATCAGTAAGAAACCATGCAAAGAATCTTAGTGATGCAGAAAGAACGAAATGCATAAACAGGGATTGGAAAACAACTTGTTATGCAGCAATTCTTCCAAAAAAGCAGTAGGGGTTAGAAGGGATTACAAGCACTCTCAAAAATAGTATAGTGTTGCGAATAAATCAAACCTCCTACTGTAAAGAATGGATAAGACTACAACTGTCAAGACCTCTGGAAATTACCTTTCCTTGTATCCAGCATTGGTGAGACTTTAGTTGGTGTATTGAGCCCAGTTTTGGAATTGCCTTTCTAAGTGGACTCATTGGAGAGTGCCTAGTGGAGGGCAATAAGAATGATCACAGACATGACACGCGTCCTGCAAAGAAAAACCTGAAAGAAGTGGTGCTGTGTAACGTGAAGAGGGAAGACAGAGAGAGGATAAAAGAAAATCCCCAGGCATGAAAGCTGTATAGGAAGAAGGAAAAAAGCTGCCCTCTGTGCCCATGGCACAGGAAATTGTAGCAGGAAAGGTCTGTGTTAGACACTAGGAGCAAAATTAAGAAAAATGAGCAGGGAGAGTGAAACAGACTGCAAGGGAGACACTGGAAGAGATTACTTAGATGTTTGTCCCTCTTCAGGAATAAGATGGGTATAACTGGTCATGGCACAGGGCAGAAGGGACAAAGAGACAGTTTCTCTGGGTTCCCACTAGTCCTAGTTTTCTAACAATCCATCTCCTGATTTGACATCCACCATCTAACCTTCAGCAGTGTTTGAGATGCAAGTACACACAGAGTGATGAGTCATAGGGAAGTGACACAGGTTCACTGAACACATCACTGCTCTCTTTACCCACGCCCCACTGTATTCTTACTAACCAGGAATGATGACAGGATGGAGACCTGGAAAATGATGGAAACCTGAGAGCTGACTGAACTCTGGAGATGGACAAAGTCCTCTGGGGTGTGGCTAAAGGAACAGGGCAGGGTGTACCACCCAGATCACTGCCGTGTGAGCCCACGATTGATTGAGCATTGCTGTGAGAGTTAAAAGAGTGGTGTGAGCATCTGCTTCCCTGTCACCACCAGATAACCAACGTGACTGCTGGTACCGCTCCTCCCTGCTAGGAAAACTAAATCAAGTGATGCCTTGAAGACTTAAAATAAACTGTCTATATACCCTAACAGAAATATCTATTTCTGCAACATTTCCTTTGGGAAATCTAGCGAGGTTGTAAATGTATGAGGTTGGCATGAGTATCCACCACAAGTAATGGAATTTCAAGTAAAGGCTGGAAAATTTTCCTTTACCCTTTCTCTCTATTCCCAGCTATTTTCAGTCTGTATGACTGTCATTCATCACCTTGGCCCCATGGATTCTTAATAATAGAATAGAAATAAAGGACCATTTAGGTTGAAAAGACTTTAATATCATTGAGTCCAACCATTTACTCAGCACTGAACCACATCCCTAAAACCCACATCTATGTGTCTTACAAATACTTCCAGGGGTATACTCAACCACTTCCCTGAGCAGCCTGTTCCAGTGCTTGGCAACCCTTTCTATGAAGAATTTTTTTCTAATATTCAGTCTAAATCTCCCCTGGCACAACTTGGGACCATTTCCCTTGTCCTATTCCTTGTTACTTGGTAGAAGAGACTGAACATCACCTGGCTACAACCTCCTTTCAGGTAGTTGTAGAGAAATAAGTTCCCTCCTGAGCCCCTTTTGCCCCAGGCTAAACAACCCCATTTCCCTCAGGTGCTGCTCACAGGACTTGTCCTCCAGACCCCTCACCAGCTCTCTTGCCCTTCTCCGGACAAGTTCCAGCACCTCAATGTTCTCCTTGTAGTGAGGGGCCCAGAACTGAATACAAGATCTAAGGTGTGACCTCACCAGTGCCAAGAACAGGGGACAGTCACTGCCCTGGTCCTGCTGGACACACTATTTCTGACACAAGCCAGGATGCTTGTATCATACCCTTGTATCATACCCTTGTATCATACCCTTGTATCACACACTTGTATCACACACTTGTATCACACTTGATGCTCCACACACCCTTGTCTGTCTGAGGAGCACAAACCTTTTGATTTGAGATGAGGGACAGACCATGAGAGGATAATGGTCCCTTGGCCAGATGGGCTTGGACTTATATCCACTATATCTGGGATTAAAGGTGGACACATTCTCAGGATCCATCTTTGAGTCAATATGAGCAGCTCACTGTTGTGTTCTAGACATTGTGCTGATTCTCAGGTTGCATTGTCTGCCAAGCCAGGATATTAGCTCTGGTCTTCAAAGCTGTCTCAGAGTCAATTATGTCTGAGTCTGCATTTTTATCACAGCCCACCTGCTCATTTGGGAAAACGCAGTGGCCTAAGTCCATGATGAAGTGAGGGAAACTGGAGATGAAATGGAGATAAATGTCAATGAGGTTTGGCTACTGAATACGTTTGCAAAGGAAATACACTACCCCAGGCTGGATAAGTTTAGGACATACAGCAGTGTTCCCTATCTTATGAAGCTTTTTCACCATAACAGAAAAGAGGGGTTGGTATTATAAAATATTATTAAAACAAACAAGCAAATGCATTAGTCCCTTTTTAACAGACTACATAACCAATTACCAAACTAGTTTAATAGTCATAAGGAAAACTGGTTTGAAACCCTAAGACATGTAACAGCCCCCAATATGCTTAAGGGAAAGCAGCATCAGAAAAGACACAGAGCATGCAGAAGATTGCAGGAAAAGACATCAGAAAGGTTGGGATGGGACATGGTACATTATGTAGGAGTTTCCTGCCTTCACTGGGATTTATGTGAGCCAAGCAGGCAGGATAAAGGAGTCAGCAGCATTACACAGCTCCTGTGTCTTGCAGTGGTGGCTACTACCAGTAAGAGGGCAAATGTGTGAGAGTGGAAACATCTAATCTATTAAATGTTCCCCATGACAGGGCTCCCACAGTCCTACCAGTTACTCTAGAACAATGGCCACAGTTTAACATCATCCATTCCCTCTCAATGCTCCCCTGTATCCTGTGCATAGGTGACCCCTGATCTGCCTTTCACTTAGTGACCAGGTCTCCTCTTCCTGATTTGTGCTAGCCCAAATCTTAGTCTTTCTCATCAGATTCTGTACCTTTCTCCTCCAGAAAGCTGAGGGATTCCTATTCCTCTCTCTTCAGTTATCACTTAAGTCAGACACATCTCTGCATGGCTCACAGACCAAAACCACAAGTTCCCAGGCATTTTCTTTCCTCTTTTCTACGCTCTGTTCCGTTTATCAGTATTTGCTTAAAAAATGGAATTGTAAAACTGCACAGAAAATTTGAGTTTTAATATTGGAGAAATACAACATTAATAGGCTGCTCCACAATGTCATGTTTCTGAATGTGGAGTTGTCTCCAACTTTGTCATATTGCAAATGTACATTGCAATCATACCAAACTATTATGCCCAGCTGTTCTCACTGTCCTACTGTCTGTCTCTGAGACACACTTTTTATCTCTGGGATTTTTCCCTTTAAACAGTTTGCTGAATTGACTCCCACCTATGTTCTCCATGCTGCAGCACTCTGGTTTTCTTCTGTTTATGGGCATAAATTCTCCCAACTCAGTATCCTGCAAATGGCATTAATACACACCTCGGTCACCTTTCTTCGTTGCTTATAAAGACTTGAAGAAGGGCTGATTTAAACCCTCCTTGCTGAGAATTTTTGTCCCAACCTTATGGTGTAGTCAGTCATATGGCTGCATTCTTGTTATCACTGATAACTCCTATCCGAAAAATTAACAATAATTCTTCTAGTGGCAATGTCACATTTTGCTAATTAGAGCCTGAAGAATCGACCTGAAAAGGGAATTTTTTAATCAACAAAAAAACCCCTGCAGAGCTGAACAAAGCCCAGTGCATTTCTGACACTGGGCAAGAAGGTCACTTGAACCAGTTTAATTTCATTTGCATTGTATTCTTAGCAATTCGACCTGAATTTATTTTGGCATACAAATCTTGTGAGTAGTATTCCCACACACTGAATGAATCTTTGGTGTTCCCTTCCTCCAACAGTTCCATAATACTAAGACAGTTCAGTATGCACAGCAAAATTCCTCCTGTTATGATAGAGTGATGGAAATTAGATTTTTGCTATAGCAATTGAGTTTAGCATTCTTTCCCCCTTTGGAAGATAAATTTGTCTATCATGCTTCTTTCTTCAGCACCTCGGTCTGTGGCATCGAAATGTTGTAGAAAAGTAATATAACCACAGCCCAGAGCAAGAACTTCATTTTGATCTTCCCTTGTTGAAGCAGAGGAATATGCAGTTGTGCTGTTCCCCTACTGCAAAAGCAGAGTAATACCTCTCCTCCCTTGTAGTGGTGTCCATCTTGTTTAACTTCAGATGCCCACACCTGAGCTAGTCCTGGGCTACTTCTCTAGTCAGTCTCTATCTCATCAATAAAGTCAATGGAGATGCAATTCCCCTAATCCAGTTTATTTTACCTGTATCAAGGTAAGATAAACCATGTCCTGGGCTCTACTGAGCCTATTGATCAGAGCCCTCTGGCTATAATGGGACTATGCCCAAAGTAGACTCCTCTAGGTATTCATGCTGGATCTGATGTATCCCACTGCCACATGGTGCTCTCTCTCAGGACAGTATTTGACTCAATTTCTGCATTTGTTCATTCTGACAGTGCCCATAAAGATGACAATAAACCAGAATCTTGGGGCTGTTCTTTCATATTGCTGCTACCACAATGCTTTAGTACAGTTCCTCTGTGGTAACTTGGTTACTGCCTTTGATCATGGAACTTTGATCATAGTCTTTGAAGACTAGCTACAAAAGTTTTTCCTGATTCCAAAGTTCAGAGTTCAGGACAAGCAATGAAAGATCAGACCATGTCTATCAAAGAGCAGGGAGGCATTTTTGAGGAGTAAGAAATAGCTCCAGGGTTCCAGTCAGGCCTGCACAAGGTACTAGGCTTGGCAGCTAGCTGGTGCTCTGAGTTGGAGTAGCTCCTTCACTGCTGCCTCCACCCTATGGTCAGGTCACTGCAGCTCTGGGGTATCACCCTGTAAATCATGAAGAGATCTGGGTTAGAAACAACCTCTCCCTGGGAGGCAAAGGGCACCTCCAGGTGCTGATTTGGCCACTGTTTTCAGCCTTCAGAGAAGTGATGTTCAATACAGACTGGTCCCTCAGGTAAAGTGAGACAGGTCAGGCTTGATGGCCTCTTGTATTTGTGTTAATATCCAAAAATTGTGTTAATATCCAAATATTCCTAGCATTCCCCCCTCACACCTGAGTCCTCCCAGGGAGCAAGGGCAGCTTTTGGAGAGTCCTCATTAGGTCACCGGCCTTGGGAGCTGAAATCTCCCCTCCCCCACCTTGGTACACAACTGTTCCTCATTTACATAAATTATCTCTATTCAATTATCTGTCCAGATGTCCGAATTGTGCCACCAATGATCTGTGAATGAATTAAAAATGGAATATAATTTAATAATAACTGATTAGAAGGAGATTAGTTGTTATATAAAAAGCAAAAACTAAGAGATAGCTAGTTGCCCTTAATCCGAGCCAATCCACAGTAATTATAGAAATACAGTCTCGCTTGCTCTCCTTCCCATTTCTCTTCTTCTCCCCCCACATTTTCTCTCTTTCTCCTTTTCCCTTTTCCCTCTGTCCTTTCTTTCCTCTCTCTCTCCCCCCTCTTTCTTTTTTGTTTCTTGGTCTCCATCCCTCCTGTGCCTTCTCTCCACTTTCTCCTCCTGATTATAACTACCTACGTCAACAGAGTCAAAGCCCCTCTGGCTGCTGAAACACCCGTGTAGCTGGGGATGTCCTGGCACATCAACCAGCAATAGCTTTCAGCTGCATTAACATCCTGTCTTTCAAGCCATGTTAATGATGGTGTCTTTATACTCTCACTTTTCTGTTAAACATTTCTGGAATCACTGCTTTTTCCCTAGGTTCATAAGGCAGGCTCTTTAAAGGTTTCCCTCTTCTTGTCTTTTGGAGTCACACAGAGCAATTTCTACACTTTCCTGGATGTTTTAAAATCATAAGCAACACAGAGGTTCTGCTCCTCCTCTTCCAGCAGCAAGTCCCTGAGCCCCTGTGCTGTCTCTTCTGAAAAAGGGCACCCAGACTTTTGCAGGAAACTTGCCATGGTTTTTTTTTTCAGTGATATTTTCTCTACTCCCAGTCATACAGCCAAAATACCCCAGAGCCAGGCTGAGATAGTGCCACACTTAGTATTGGAGGCAGAAAAAATTGGAGAGAAAAATGCAGCACCTTGTTGTCTGAATGCTCCATGGAGATCCCATGGATCCTTCCAGTTCCTTCCCTCCTTCCTAGCTGCCACCCACCTATGTCAGCTGGGACTTCTGGTGCAAACCTCCACCACTCACTGTGATTTGCAATGACACAAAGCTGAATAACTAAAAACTAATATTAGTTCATTTTTATTCCTCTTGTAAATTAGAACAAGAAAAAAAATCATTTGCTGATGTTAGTGGACAATTTATTTCAGGTAATATCATAACATGATTTGGAAACTATCAGCCAGTAACAGCCCAAGTCAGATTTCCCCACTAGTTCAACATGGGGCTTGTCAGACACAGACAGTGATGATTAGGGATATTGCTTACAGACACACTCTTACAAGAAAAATGAAGCTGAAACAGGTATATTCACTGTCACAGACTCACCTCCCTGTACTAAGATATCAGGTATTTAAAACCTCCAATGTCTTGGCTTGCTATGTGAATGCAGTCTTTCTGAATTAAAAGCTCTGCTCTCCCTTCATACCTCACCCTTAAGAGCAGTGCTCACAGCAGCACTTTTTGCCTCTTCTAAGCACTAAGCCATCTGCCAAGGTGGAGCAGAAACCAGAGAGACTGGAGGTCTAAGGCCCAGAGAGCAAACCTACCTGATGTGATACTACACAGATCATTTTCATGATCTCACTAATGACACTGTGATGGTAGTTGGTAGTTATTTTACCCTCCAATGCACCTCCTATTTCTTTAAAATAGAAGGATATTTGTAGGCATAAAGGATGTAGTTAAAGGTACATGTAGTTAAAGCTTCACCAAGAACCAGAAAATGTTTCCCAAAATAAATTTTGAGAATGTTAACATCAAAAAAGACCCAACCATTTCAAAAGCAGTAAAAATTAATTACTACAAAATGTGTAAAGTTTTGAATACCCAGTCATTCAACCCCTTTCATTAGCACAAATGAAAATGTGAAGATTTACTTTGTCATTCCATTAACATGCAGTCTGGGTAAATTCTCTTGTCTTTTCTGTAGAAACACCACCCTGACCTTCAAAAATATTTATGAAGGTTTATTCTGGTAAGCTAGTTTGTGTAAGTGCTGGAAGCACACAGTATTTTTCCCTGTTTAGTTGGTAACTCCAGAATGGACCACCAGTTCCAAAGGAAGATGATCAAGAGCTAGTTAGGGTAACATGTTTCATTTACAGGTCACTGCAAGTAAAATTCTTCATTAACTGTAATTTCTGTGCTGTTGCAAATGTTACAATGCTGCCTTGCATATCACTATATTTGGTGCTTTTCAGGTAGACCTCTAAGAATCAAGAGAGTACAAGAAAATTTCAACTTTTATTAAAAAGCACTGCTGGTGCAAAAAGTTTGGCAACACCAATTTTCTGCAGCCATTTTACTGCAGGAAAAAAAAAAAAGAAGTTTAATACATTATTTAAAGCCTTCTACAATTTTGAACCTAATATATTTATTTTTTATGGACTTAATTCAAAAACTTTGGACTCCTGGGCTTTTGCAGTGAGCATTTTTATATTTTGATAATTAAAATGTTATCGCTCTGTGGCTAGAAGATGTGTTCAGCAGACTTTGAAGGATATTATTTACATATGATTTGGCTTTGATAGTCTTATTTTTTTGAGTAACATTTTACTCACAAGTAGTTCAATTGGCTTCTATGAGTATTATTCAATATGATAATGGGAAGAGAGGTAGAAAATCTGTCCCCTAGGTTAATGCAAGACAAGCCATAGTTACTGAAGGTAGATTAATGATTTCCGGTTTGAAAAAAGTGTTTTGTTCTGTTTTATACATCCGTCACCAAAGCCCACATGAAAACATTTTGCATTTTGGTATTTCTGTTGCAGAGATTCAAATTTAAAGGGATTACTGAAATGTTTCTTTATTGTTGAATTTCCCAGGTTTAGATTTATGTTAGAGGATGTGTCACCTGTAATCATGATCAAACCCTTGACACATGTTACCTTTTTATTCTCCCTCTTTTTGCATCGTTTCTACCAGAGTTTCAGCATTGGTTTTCTAGTGTTCATAATCCTCTAGAGCAGCCTTAGTTTGAAGTTGTTTTTCTTGATGATTGTTATGGGGATCTTCAGGAAAAGGATGTGAATTTACAACAAATCTAAGAACAAATTGCAATGTTTAGCTTCATTTTTTAGTCCAGGTTTTGTTAGAAGTCTGAAAATAAAGGGCAGTGCCATGGCATGAGCAGAAGGACCAGGAGCACTGCAGTCCAGTCCTCCCATAACTTCATCAGATGACAGTGGGTTTAGCACACCAAAGCCAAGTGACTTCTGCAGACCACCCATGTGCAGGACCTTCTCCAGGTGATGCTCCTGAGTGACATCCATGAGGGGCAGTGGCACCACCCTGTGCCATTGCCTTTGCCCAGCCTCATCCCTGGGCAGCAAGCACTGCTTTCCTTCCAGGGCCTGTAAACACCTTAGTTCAGTTCCAAGTGCTTCCTTATCTCTTTAACCTATTCCCATTTAACAAACATGGATGGCTCATCTCCCTGGGCTCCACCTCTGCCATGCAAACCACACACCCTTGGCAGCTGTCCAAGAGCCAGCTTTGCCCGTGCTGTACCACACAAAAGCAGCAGTGATGACATAGGCTTCTCTCATCCCAGACTGCCAAAATGCTCTTTAAAGTCATCTAAGTTCAACTGTAAAGTGTCTGTGGAGTGAGACTGTGGCATTTTCAGGAATCCACGCTGATCTGGAGGTGGGCTGCTCAGCTCCACACAAGGATGAAGGCAGAGATGTGTTGCTAAACAGAGGCTATTTTGCAACAGAACAGGACAAGGGTTCCAACAAAATGGGATGCACATTGGTAGGTATGCAAGGATGCAAGATTAGAAAGAGGCCCAGGGGTGTTCATAAACAATGGACCTATCCTGAGCAAACCAAAGTTGGGATGCACATGAGCTATCCCAGCTGCTAATACAGACTCCAAGGAAGAAAGGGCACGCGGGGCTCATTTTGCCTCCTCTGTCCTTAGGTTCACCAAGGGGGAAGCAAAGGGATGGTGGGACTCCAGTGGCTGAGAGCAAGGTGGTGTAGGTGACACCTGCTGGCAGCCACCTGCTGGCAGCCAGAGCACAGCCCTCCTCCTTGCTGAGGGAGCAGGGGTGGCACGGGCTCACCGGGGGTCACGCTGAGCCTCCACACAGCCCAGCTTCACCGAGTCATGGAATACCCTGAGACTGAAGGGACCAACAGGGATCACCACAGTCCAACTCCTGGCTTGGGACTGTCACCTGTTTAGATCCAACTAGGGTTGCCCAGATAGGGGAACCTTTTGACTCCATCCCTTCACACTGACTCCCCATTACTGCATTCAAGGGTGGCTCCCTGGATTTGTTTTAGACATTTCATGGTTTTAAGCACCCTGCAGGTTATTAATTCATTAGGGCACTCTGGAAGGCACTAAAAACTGTTGTTGCTGAAGACTGGGTGCCCCCATTGTAGCTGTTTGGAGCGATTTCTTTGGCTTAGCTCTTCTCTGGAGCGAGGACCCATTGGCAGCTGGAGGATGTTGGAAGTGGGGGCTGGAACCACATCATCTTCCAATCCTGCTTCATCTGCAAGGACACCAGGGACACCAGGCTGAACCTCCTGTGCAACACAGAGAGCAGAAACTGGGCTGAGCAGAACCTTTTCATCCAGAGGGCAGCCTGGATCCAAAACCCACACTGCATGTGGAGGGACTCATTAGTCAGCAATCTGACCTGAGCCAAGGCTGCAAGGTTTGTCTGTGCTGGAGCATGTATTTCAGAAGGTCTAAGTGGGAGAGACCATTCCTCAGGTAAACAGTTTTAATGCTGTTATATTAGACATGGCTCTAAATCAGGTTCTCTCCTACTGTGGGAAATTCTAGCATTTTAAAGTATTTCTCTCCATGGAGAATTAATGTAATTTTAAAATGCTGTTTTTTGCAACTGATTCTTTTTTTAACTCTTCTTACAGGTCATCAGGAACAGCTGACAGCAAACAATATATACTGCAGTATACAGACACTGTGACTGACAATGGAGAAAGTGATTCCTAGTTTATATTTTAAAAGCATTTAGGTCATCTGAAATTTCACAGCACATAAAATATTTCACACTTTTGGCAGCATGAAGATTCTCTGCTGTGTTATAACAAAAGGATTTTCCATTAATTTAGTATTTACTCAGTACTATGTAGCAAGTACTTAACAGTTTGAAAATTAAAATGAAAATAGATTTAAATGATTTTTCATGCTATAATGTGATAGTAGTAGAATAATATAAAATGAAATTGCATAAATTAACATCAGAAAATATATTTCAGAACAATTTTGTAAAACAAACTGTTTCAAAATATATTGCTTTAGGGATTCCTGTAAGCAACTAGATATTTTTCTGTCAAAAGCCCAAACACTTCTATCCAAAGAAGTTTTTTTTCAACAAGAAGCTGCTTTAAAAATGTCTTGCCTACTCTACTAATTATCCTCACTGTGAAAAATTCAGGCCTTATATTAATACTTATATTTAATTAAATTAACTATGAATTAGTTAGCTTGACCTTGTAGTGCTAAATCCTGTTATGCCTTTGTTAATAAATTAAAGAACCTTCCATCTTCTGAAAGTGTCTCTCCGAACTCATGGGTTGTTCATGAAGTTCTTATCTGAATAATTTCCAGTTCTTTGGTGTTTTTTATTGAAAATATAGACACCAGAAGTGGACACAGTATGAGTCTGTTATGGTCTTGAGATGCCAAGACCACCCTCATTCTGCTAGGTAACATTTTCTTGCTGATAGATCCAGAAATGGCATAGCTCTGATGGAGCAGATTACTGCAGAAATCCATGCTTAGTTTTTGTTATCTGTCACATCTCCTCCATCCTCCTCAGAGCCACTGCTTCCCATGACAGCAGCCTGTGACCTTCATTTTCTGTTCTGAGATATATAGTCCTGCATTTGGCTATATTAAAATCACATATTGTTCAAATGAGCAGAGCCTGCCAAGCGATCCAGATTGCTCAGTATAACTGACCTACTCCCATCATTATTTATCACTCCACCAATTTTTATGTCAAGTTGAAATCATTACCTGCATTGATTTTGTATTTTCTTCTGAGTCACCACAAAGATATCGCATGGCATGGACCAAGAACTGATCTCTAGACAACACATCTTCAAAATTTCTCTGGCAGTGGATGATTCCCCAGTGAATTTGTCAGAACCATTAATTAGTCAGCTTTTAATTCATTTAACACCTGTAATTCCGATTCCACCTCGAGCTAATTTTTTACCAAGAAAGTGACGGGTGCCGAGTGAAGTGCTGGCCCGGCACCCAAACGCACTGTGACAGCGGCTGCCTCCACACCGCTCTCTTTCTCCCCCTCCCGCAAACCCAGTCACCCTCCAAATGAGCTCCCCACTGAGCACCCATCCTCCGGGATTCTTGGGGTCGTGGATTCGGGCGCTCCACACACCCCGCCGTGCGAAGCGGCCCCTCGGGGCGGGCTCGGCGGGCGGCCCCGCGGGAGGCACGGCCCGGA
>VZRH01005865.1:1098284-1111911 GCA_013397555.1 Urocynchramus pylzowi | reverse complement strand
GCTGCAGCGTTCCCGTTCTCCTACGGTTTGGTTGAGCTCGCCGGGCTCTGCGTTTTAGCAGCGAGGCAACAGCAGCCTCAGCAAACGACTCCGGTGGAGAGAGGCGAGAGCTAGAGCCCGGTCCCGGGCCGGAGCCTTCCCTGGCTGGGGCGAATCGCCCCGAGCTGCCCGCACCGCACCGGGAGCGGCGCCGGTGCCGCGCCGGAGGGAGCAGCCGGCGTCGGGCCCCGTCCGCGGCGCGACCGCAACGAAATCTTCGGCCAGAGCCGGCGGAGGGAGCGGAGCCGGCGGGCCTGGCCCTGCCCGGGAGGACTCTGGAGGGGAGCGAACCCCAGCCCACAGCCGCTGCCTGTCTTTCCGCAGATTCCGAGGATGTCTCCTCCAGCGACCGAAAAATGTCCAAATCCTCCCTAAATCAGAGCAAGAAACGAAAGAAGAGGCGGCACAGGTAAGACAGGGCGGCCACCCCGCCCGCTCCCGTCGCCTCAGTCCCCAGGGAACCGGCCACCGGCGAGCCCTGCCGCCCGGCCTGGAGCAAAATACTCTCCCCGGCACCGGCCGCCCGAGCGCCCCGGCGCCCCTGCGGCTTCTCCAGTGGGTCCTTCCCTTTATTCTTTCTCCCCGTCCAAAATAAATCGGATATGGGACGTGCCTATAAGGACTGGGGGATTCGACCACAGGTGTCGTTTTATTTAATTTTTTCTGGCTGGGGATCCAGGTATCCCGAGTCGCAATCCTGTGCAGCCCATGAGCTGCGGTGGAATGCGGATCATCAGTGTTTGGAAGGGAAAATCATCAACCTGTCAGAAATAATGAGAGCCGTTTTCAGCTCCACATACAGCAATCTTAATACTGGCTGTCAGGGAGACAGAATTCCTATCAATAATTTAAATATTTGATTACGTAAAAATAAATATTTTGCCAATGGATTAAATAGTTTGTAATCAGAGACAGCCTGAAAAGAAGCTGAAGAAGGCTGGGAAACTGTTTGAGGAAACAAAGATCCGCTTTGGGATTTGGTTTCCTATAAGCACGGTCAGGGTAATAGACTTTGCCTGACTTCTCCCACAGTTAAAATGGAGTTGGTTTGTTTGCACTTTATAAACTGAAACGAAAAATCCCGTGCTGGGTTCTGGCATTGCTGTGGCCAGAGCGCCAGGACAAAGGAAGGCCAAACACCATCCACTGAGGGTGATTTAGGAATAATTAAATCAATCCTGCCACGATGCAGGAAAGGTGGATTAAAAGACGTTCCAGTGAAAGCTTAGCATGATGCGGGGTGGAAGGAGATCGACTATCCCAGGAGACATCCTGCAATGTGTGCAACAGGAGGCTCGGTCTGGAGGGCTGCTTTCCAAAGCCGGACCCCTCCCCAGGCAAACGTCCCCAGTTTGGGTGCTCTGGAGTAACTACAGTTCATTTTCTATGAATCCCAGACGGGGCTGGGTAATAAACAGCTGGGACTGGTATACAGGTCCCGATCTGGATGAGAGATAGGAAACGAAAATCAGATTTGTTTTGTTTTCAATTCTAGACAGAAACAGACCTGCAACATTGGTCTGTAGTTGAATATTCTGTTGTAAACAGTTAAGACCTCTAATTGTACCGAGGAAGGGCTGGAAGGTGACTGGCCAGTAGCCTGCAAATAGCTGCAGGATAGAAAGACCAAAAGGGGCAGTGGATTGTGAATTGCAAAAGAGACGGGGACTATCCAGGCATGAGCTAAAAAGGGAAAACTTCAGCTGAATGTCAGCAAAACCCTCCCGCCGGTGAGCCTGGACAGGCTCCCGCGTTCTTGTGGGAGGAAGATGGAGGGGAATGCTTGAAATCTAAACTGGATCAAAATTAGAATAATTTTTCCTGTGGTCGCAGAGAGAGAAAATACATGATTCAGTGTGCCTCTGCTGTCCCTAGAGTTCACGGATTTGTCAGAGTTGAAGAAAAACTGTTTGAAAAGAGAATGGATTTAAGAGTGAATTTAAGGACGGGTCTGGTTGCAGACAGGTCCCTTGCATTTGCATCCTGCTTTTGTTGGTATTGTTATCGATCTGGTGGAATCCTTTTCATTTTGTATAGTGGAGGATATTTCTGATATTTTCTGTTTATGCTCTCTGGAACTGAAAGACTTTTCTGCAATTTGAGTGCATTTTAGAAAAATACTCTATTTCCTCTTTCCTTCTGGGAGATACATGTTTTTTAGATTGATGGTAAATTTACACATTTACTTGCTCAAGGGCTGTAATTCGTTGTTGGGTTGAGAATTGTTTTATTTTGGTTTGTTTTATGGTTGAGTTTTTTTTGTTTGATTTGGCTTTTTGGTTGTTTTGTTTTGGTTTGTTTTGGTTTTGGTTTGATTTTTGTTTGGTTGGGATTTTTTGTTTGTTTGTTGTTTGGGAGGTTTTTTTGCCGTTGCAGTATTTTTAGCTTTTATCAAAAATTGTGCTTTCTCTACTGGAGGAGTTGAAGGGTGGGAGTTTTAACCCTCAGGGAGTGGAAGTGGTCCGAGACTCCTCATCCATCTGCTAGGGAAGGGCTTTCATCTGTCTCGGCTTTCCAGCTGCTGATTTTTCAATTTGGTTGTCCCAAACTGAGAAGTGGCAGCGCGGAGGCGGGTCGGGCTGCTGCCTGCCCAGGGCGGTCCAGGAGGATTTCTACAGGATAATGGGGAAATGCAAACTGGCAGGGAGCAGCTAACGAGATACTGGAGTGGAAGCAGCCAGGGTAAAGGCAGAGGAGGGGAGCTGGTCCTGACTCTCCTGGGAAAGAACTGCTGAAAAGTGGTGGGTTAGGGTGGAAAAACATTTGGGGACTCTGTCCGAAGACTGAGACTCAAGGAGAAGGATTATTTGCTCTTGGAGATTGAAGAGGCTAGGGAGCAGCAGCTGGGAAGGGGCTCAGCACCTCTCCAGACGGGGTGCTGAGGAGATGCTGCTTCCTCTGGGTGTGATGATCCTCACAGGAGGCGGCAGAGTCTGAGCTCAGCTGCCATCGCTGCGGGTGCTTGCTGCTGGGGAGGCACTGTCTCCAGAGGCAAGTCCCTGAAGGGGAAGGTGATTTGTAACTGTTAAAAATGCTGTCTTCTGGCATTTTCTGGTTCTCCTTTCACCCTGGCACTTGACCTTTTGTGCACAGAAACACAGGAGGTGGGGAAAAGCTATGTATTAGCCGGTTGCCCAGGTTTCACTGTTTTCAGTGTCCATTTCTCTGACTCTTCATCATCTTTGCTGCTTCTTGTGTTTTGATCAAAGAGTTTTACTCCCCTCAGGACAATCTTCACATCCTATCAACTGGAGGAGCTGGAAAAGGCCTTCAATGAGGCCCACTATCCTGACGTATATGCTAGAGAGATGTTGGCCATGAAAACAGAGTTGCCAGAAGACAGGATACAGGTAATCATATCTCTTGGACCCCCTCATTGTGCTGCTCTCAGCCATCTTCATCCCTCCATGAAGAAAAGGTAGTGGCATGGGAAGGCTGACATTTTTCTGAATAAACTTCCCCAGGCTGTCCACTCTCCTGCTGTTGATGGCAGACAGATCAGATATTCGTGGCAGATTTGCATTTGGTGTTTGTATGTCAACATGTGCTGTGTGTGGGGTGCTGTACCAATGATTTGGGGGGTGTGTAACAGAGGGGATCTTAAATCAGAGAAGGACAGCAGGCATGCAAAAAAAAATGACAGCGTTTCAAGGTCTTGGTAAAGGCAAGAAGAGAGCCTCCCAGAAACCATGTCTGGGTAGGCATTGCTGAAGGGAAAGAGCTCATCTCTGCTCCTTTGGCCACAGAAGGATGCACAGGGATGGTGTGGGCAGCTGGTAGAGCTGTGGGGAGGATGCAGTGTGGGAAGGATGGGTGAGTCCCAGCGAGATGTTTGCACCACATCTGCACTTTGCCTGTATTTACCTCCTCAAGTGCCGTTTCCTGAAAGTTTCTGGAGATAAATTTTTGTTATTTTTTTGTTAATCTGTTAAATTTTATTAAGTTAAGAGCTTTTAACATTAAGGTTTTAGCCACATGTCCGTCCTGGCATGCTACTGTGAGGAGGTAGAACAAGGGGGTGTGGAATATCACTGCTGTGTGGTGAATCCTTTCCAAGGAAGAGGTTCATCTAGTGGCACAGTGTGTGTTGAATTCCAGAGGCCCCATTTCTCTGGCCAGAGCTGAGAGCATTCACTCTGTGTGAGGTGGAGTGAGATGTTGTGGCAGACAGTGTGGAGCTGACACAGCTTGTATGGCTTCAGCACCTGGAACACCCTTCTAGTGCTGAGTGTTTTAACTGATTTGGAAAGGAAATAGCAGGTAGAGTATCTTAGCTGTCACTGACTTGTCTGCCCTGTCATTCTGCAGCTGGCTAATGAACAACTGCCTACTCTTCCTGTATTGCAGCTTTTAAACCTAGGAGGGCTCCTTACTGTGACCATTCTGTTTTTGAGATCAGGTTAGACTTGGGGAGCAGAAGCACCCCAATGTATGGCTGTTCTGAACATCAGGTGTAACTAAAGGCATCTGTATTCCAGAAAAAAGTGATTGTGAATAACAGTTTTGCTGATCTTGAAAGAGGAAATAATGAGAAACAACAGAATTTCTGTAGCATCTGTTGAGCACCTTGCCAGAGTGGCCTCAGGCTCACACAGGAGCCCTGAGCACCACTGTTCTTTCCAATCGGTCAGCAATCGATTGTCCCTCACCACGCATTCCATGGAATCTCCTTGTCCATATTTTTTGTGTGTGACAAGCCATAGCAAGGTGATTCCCAACTTTGATCATACTTCTTGATATTTTACCTCATACTCCTTTTCAACTTCGGGCCTTTTTGTTATGAGCCTAATTCTTTCCCCCTGGTTATAAGTCCACGCTCTTTAAATAAATATATTTCTTCTCCTGGCTGTCACTTTTGCTTTCATCATTGCTTAAGTAAGTTGCAAAGATCTTTCCTTAAATCACATCCTTCATAAATCACATGCTCATCTCTTAATCATGTGGTTGTTCTTACATGAAGCCCACCCTGTCTGTCAGCCCTCCTGGAGACAAGGGACCACATGCCTACAGCTGCATGCTGGCTGTGTTCACACCAGTTCAGCTGGACTTGTGGTCCTTTGCAGAAATAGTCTTGCATTAGCACTGGTCTGCTTGCTTCCTTGTTTATTTCTATTTATTTAATTCAGTCACTTCAAACTTCTTTTCGACAGATTTTATTTTATGCTCAGGATTTTCCCTTCAGTGTTCTGGGTTTCATATGGAATCTTGTTAACTTTGGCTAACCAGCATAATAACAGCCCTACCAACTCTAACAGTGGCAAGAGGTGGATGCCACCAAGGGCAGCTATCTAGTGATACTGAGAACTTTGTCAGTATCCTGGGATTTTGAATACATATAAATATCTTAATATCCCATGGCAAGAAGTTCTGCAGCAGAAGAGCCTGAGTGCAGCAGATCTTCCTTTGAATCTCTTAGCATCATTTAATGCCCCTTGGAAGAGACAGCTTACAATGAATCTTTACTCCCATCTTCATAATAGTTATAATTTCACATCATTGCATTTTTTTCCTTGCATGAATTTCCAGCTGCCTGAGGGAGCTCTGTAGTTTTGCATTTTCATTGTAGCTTTTGGTTCCTCTCATCTTTCAGCAATGCTCTCTCCCTCATGTAGGTCATTAATGAAAGTGTTTTCTGATATTGTTGTCAGCATCACACCTTGTGGACTTCTACAGTATTTCATGTGGTTTCCCACTGGATCCTCACCTAAGACTGATATCTACCCCTTATTTTCATTCATGGAATTATTTCTCAGGAGGTATTAGTCAAAGAGAAAGTAAATTACCTATGAAGTTTGATGTTAAAGTGAAATTCAAAGAGGGCAATTGAAAGAATGATATATAGGAACTGTTGGCAGATAAAGCCTTCAGCAGAACACTGCAAATAGCCATCAGAGGCCAAGAAAGTTACTGGTTTAAGAGAACATTGAATCCAGGAAAAATATTCAAGCCCTCCATTTAAAGAGGATATGAAAGTGTATTTTTTTTCCCAAGGCAGACACTCTGTGTGTGTGTGTCTTACTCCCACACTGAGCTGCCTGCTCCTGGAAGGAAAATGAGCATCCTCCCATTGGGCAGCATGGGAAAAAATTTTTTTTCATATTGAGATACTATACACAAGTCAGATCAGATGTCACTGTGGCCATTTTGCAAGATACTTGAAAAAGACCACGTTAATCAATGTATTTGAAAGAATATTCATAGGAATTGAAGTGCCAGTATTGGAATAAACCCAGGCTGTTCTGTAAAACCCAAGAGAGGTAAGTAGATCCCTGTGGGGAAGAATATCCTTAATAAACATTATAAAGTATTAAAAAGGTCCTGAGGCTGACAAATACTGTGACATCTGACTTAAATTGCTGTTTGTCATAACAAATCTCTTAAGTGTAATGTGTAGATTTTAGATAAGTTCTCCCTATTGAATTTATTAATACGTAACAGTTCCAAACTTTAAACTCAGTAGTTACAATATAAAAGTTCAGTAACAGTTTGATTTGGGGATTATTGAAATGATTGTGCATGTTTGTCCTTAAAGTATGTCTCCTACTGATCAAACAAATTGATTAATCAGTATTTCAAAAAACAAGATCCTGGCTGCTATTGTAGGGACATTAGAGTCACCTTTTAAGGGAAGTAATCAATTAAAAAAGGTAATAAAACTGCTAAAAATTGTCAGTTCTTGTTGTTAAAAGATTGCATAGTAATTACTGGATGACAATTTTTGGGACAAATAAAATTGCTCACATAAGCAAAAGGAATCCCAAGAAGAGGCTGGTGCTGCATGTGGAGTGGGGATTGTCCGTGCATCCAGCAAGCTTTGTTAGGCAGCTAAGAGGCCAAATTTGGCTAAAAACAAAACAAGGTCAGTTAAATCTCTGCTTGAAAAAGTATTGGTTTAGCTATCAGATTAACACATTCCAGTATCACTGTGAAGCCCTTTAGGAGCTTTGAACAGGGATGGAGGAATCAGGAGGAGTAATCATTTAGAGGGAAGCAAGTGCCAAGAGTATTTTGCAAGGACAGAGGCTTACCTTCCTTCAGTTTTCAAAAAGTTTCTCTGTTTAGAGATGAACATAATTTGACAAGGCCTGAGGAACGTGTACTGCACTGAGTGTGAGCTCAGGAGTGAACCCAGGGAGTCCCCTCACGAAACATGATAGAAAGCATGAAGGAAAAATAGTTTTATGCAGCTTTAGCAGCCCTGGCTTCTCCCTCTCCTGCCAGATTTTCCTGCTTGTTGCAGAGTGCTGAGGTGTAGTCTGAATCCCATGGTGTAAGTATGGAATGCTGGGATTGCTCTGTGCAGTTGGTGACCTTTCCTGAATGTGTGCCTGGAGTGGCCACCAAAGCATTACTTAGTGCTGCAGAAAGTGGTGGGTGTGGATTTTCTAAGCTTATCACTGTTACTGTAAGAAGTGAGGACGTGTTTTGTACCTTTGTTAAAATTGTGGGTGACTCTCACACACAGAAGAGAGAAAGGCCAGCATGAGGCACAGTGCCAGTGGGTTCCAGCTGGTATCTCTATGCAGCATATTCAGGGGGACCACGTAGCTGGAGGGAGATTGCCACAGTGGTTAGGGTTGTTGGAGGTAGATTACCAAGGTGAAGGACAAGCTGAAAGTGTTGCTGTTGTGTGAGCCAACCATTTCAAAATATCTATGTTATAAGAGCCCTGCAAGCAGTTAATCATGAAATAGAGCTGAGCAGCTAGTGCTGGCTACCTTTGCCAGTAATTCGTGAGCACTGGGGCAAGCCATGACTCTGTGATACCAGATGAGTGTCGTAAACTTCCCCTATGCTTCTAGAAATGTAGAAAGTATACAAGTGAGAGTAATAAAACTAATCAAACTTAGTGGCTTACTGAGAATATTATTATGAGTTTTTCTCATGGCATATGGTGCATCTCTGCCTCCATGTCTTTAATTGGTATGTTAGGAGTTCATCCACTTTTCTGCCTCTTCAATAACATGCTTGTTTAGTTGATCTAAATTCATATTCATTTCCATTTTTCAATTAAGAGTTGTTTAATTTGGCCCTTTCTCTAATGGATTGTTTTCATTACCCTTTATCTATGGCCTGTTTTCAGCCCATGTGCTAGAACTTCGTTTACAAGTTAATTACCAGAGCTGCAAACAGAGGGGCTGGGTGATGGGCAAGAGCAGGGGCCCAGGCAAGCCTTTCCAAAGGGATTCTTGTCTGAAAAGTCTTACACTACATGCTTTTGGACAGAGAAAGAAAATTTGGTAGGAGAAAAGAAGGAAAATGGAGGGCTGGGAATGACACTTCAGCTTAATGAAATGGGGGCTCTCCTGCTTGTTGGCATGCCATGCAGATTGCCTGCTTGTCTTGTGGGGTTTTACTCTGCTACAGCTGGGGCTGTTAGGTGCAGTTTTAAAAGGTCTTTTTGGTGGAGAGGTGAAGGTACAGAGTTACGAATGTTTTCTTTACCCAGGTACTGCTTTATCCCTCTATGTTCAGTCCCTGAGTTGCTTTAGCCACTGATCAATTTTCTAAATGAAACAGAAAAACAAATAAAACCAAACTTGCCTCTTCTTGCCTTCTGCTCTCTTCTTGCAAGATGTTTATGGCTGTCCCAGGATAAGGGACTGGGAATTTGATGTGCTTCTCCACAGAACTGGGAGGGAAACAGGGCCCTTCACAGTGACTGTGCTTGTTCTCTCCATGGTTTGGAGACACTATCAGCAAGGATCTGACACCTTCAGGCCTTGGGTCACACGAGTTCCCTGTGAGAGGAATGACAGGAGGGCAACAAAATATGCTGAAGCCCATTTCTCTGGAGTGCCTTGGTGAAGGCTTTCCCCATCATGTCCAAGAGAATCAGGAATGGCTCCTCAAGCATGATGCCAGGCTGGGACAACTCCTCCCTGCATTCATCCCCCCATTTTCTTAACAACAGTAGTTTAAGGCTAACACTTTTCTGAGTTAGCTTAGGCTTGCAGTTCCTCGATCACTTTAGCTTTTCTGGAAATACTACCCCAAATCCCTGTGCTGGGAACACTTGTATTCACTTCTTCACTTAGTAATGAACTTTCTTTTCTCTCTTCTGATACCATGGCAGTTTTTCACATCTGATTTTTAAGAATAATTGGTCATCCCAGCAATTTCAGTAGTTAATTCCTCTCCAGCCTTATGATGCCTGGCAGAGGGAACAGCTGATGGTTGCGTTCATGTTTTCCTTTAATGACCCTTTATTACAAAGTTTTCCTCCTTTCCTGGCTTTGAATAGAGATTTTTCTAACAATTCAATAACACAGGCACTTTAGACACTCAGTTAATTTACTCTCCCCTTTATTTCTTAATGGATCTATTTCTCTCTGTAGTGTTTTTCTTTTACCCTGATAGATCTCAACAAGTTCTTCTGATTCTTTTCTGGAAGCACAAACCTGCTCTCCTTTTCATTGCCCTTCTCTGTGGGTGTTCTGTGAGCCAGGTTTTGCCCAGGAACTGTAGGGCAGTCCAGTCCTTAGCAGACATACCAAGAACCTCAGTCTCCACATGCACGAGGCTGGCAGGTCCTTCTGTGGAGCATCTTACAACAAAGATGCCTTCCAGAGTGTGCTTTATAGGAGGCTGTGAAAAAGCATTAGGGGCTCTTCTGTCTACCCTGAGTGTTACTGCCCTGGGAGCAGCAGTGAAAGGTGTGCAGTTTAGGACCTGCCTGGCATGAGAATCACATTGTCTCCCTTCTTTCAGCAGGTATTTCCCAAATGTCTGAGCAAAGGCAGAGCTGAAACTATGGCTGCCACATAGTTATTAGAGCTTTCAGCTGCAGCTTTCTCTTCAAAATTGTAGCAGAGGAATGCAAGCCAAGCACTGCTTGTAGCTGTTTGCTTTCTGTGAGTTATATAAATGCTCAGGCCATGCATGTGGCACATTCATAAACAGTGGGGTTATGTCCCTTCCCTGGTCTAGAAGTAACCTAGAGACTGACTCGTGCCTGGCTGTTGTAGCTGGCCTGCTACAATGTGGAGAAGCAGCAGCACTTGCCTTGCTGGTTCCTGTGCTGTTCAGGCAGGCCAGCACAGACAGCCTGCCCACCCATGCCTCTGGGGAGCTCTCATTCCCCTGCAGCTTTGGGATCCACATGGCAACATACTTTCTCTGTGTTGCCCTTTCCTTTCTAAAGACACTGCTTGGCTCATCCAGAGGGAGGGCTGAACTGTGAGTGTTGTTAAAAAAAAAAAAAATTCTTGGAAGGATCCAGCCATCCCATCCATGTGAACATGCATGACAAATACCTGTGCCAGATGCTGCTCATAGCCAGATGTGCCAGTGATGTCCATTCCAAGACAACTTGCTTTATATCCATCACATCTTTCTGATATCTCTGGGTCCCTTCACAGTATTCCAACTCAGAGTGCCCCATGACTGTCACTACAACAACTGCCATTTGTTATTTCACTGGACCAACTTCTTCAGCTTATATGATGACTATGGCTGAGATCAAGGCTCAGTGTCTAAGTGACAGCTAAGGGAGATAGCTGGCACTGTGCTGGCGAGCTCAGACGTGCTGTCCTGGTGTGAGCAGTGTTCCTGGCCAGCTGTGTGCCACCAGTGGGTCACACCATCCCTGTGCTGTCCTGGTGTGAGCAGTGTTCCTGGCCAGCTGTGTGCCACCAGTGGGTCACACCATCCCTGTGCTGTCCTGGTGTGAGCAGTGTTCCTGGCCAGCTGTGTGCCACCAGTGGGTCACACCATCCCTGTGCTGTCCTGGTGTGAGCAGTGTTCCTGGCCAGCTGTGTGCCACCAGTGGGTCACACCATCCCTGTGCTGTGCCCAAGCTGGTGGTGTCGGCTGCAGGTGTCAGTGGCACAGCAGCAGCCAGTGCCTGGACCATCAGTTTTCTGCAGCTGGAAGATGTCATGTGAAAACCCCTGGAGTTGTGAATTACCCAAGCAAGGTTAAGGGTACACGGAGCTGAGGAACAAGTAGAGCTGGGAGCAGACACGTGGTAGGAGTAGAGTGCTGAAGGACCACCCAAACTGGTGCATGGAAACTGATTACATCCTACAGCACTTTATAAAATGTTGTGGGGTTTTACTTATCTTTCAGATAACACTTCAGTGCTTCAAGGGTGCTTTGCATTGGTAAGCATGTGCTATATCCCTTGGGGACTTCACAGGCTGTTCCCATGCATGGAAGGCTTGAGCCTTATCTCAGGGAGCAGTGGGCACCAGTAGTACTGTACACACCATCTCTTGCTGGTGCACAGCCTCTGGTGCCTATGTGTTTTTCTGAAGAAGGTCAAAGAGCACCTTTGCCCTTTGCTCAGTGTCTACTGATGAAGGGCAGAGCACCAGGGAGCTGATGCTGGCATGCAGGGGGCAGTCCCAGAGCACAGGCAGAGCTCCACAGCCTCAGAAGAATGCTGGCATCCCATGGTCTGATTTCAGGGCCCATTGAAAGGCATCGTGAAGGGGATGTGACATTTCTCCTCTGACTGTCCTGACTCACCTTCTCTAGCATGAAAGTGATCATGTGGTGTGTCCCTGCATGATTACAGAGTGCATTACTCACGGATGTTTATGAAGATCTATGCTAAAGTTTCCTTTGTGCTGGAGGACCTGCAGAGCAGTGTTAGTTGGGGAAGAGAAGGCAAAATGAAATAATTCAGGCAGGATAGCAGCTTGGTTAATGGAGTCAGGTACTGTGACCACCTAAAGGATGGATGTGCACTATCACCATTTGTGACAATGACAGATGTCTCCCTGGGTTTCTGTGGATTAGGATGATGACTGCACTCTTGTCAGCTTTCTTGTGACTATCATGCATCTATGACCCTGATGTTTTTCTTGTTTTTCACTCAGCATGTTAGGAAAAGAGGGATTTGGGTGTTGATCTGCCAGGTCCCAGCACATGGGAGCCTATTCTGTAGTGCCAGCTAAGCTACTGGTCAGCTGGGATCACAGTGTGGCCATGGTGAAGCCAAAGTCTCAGAGATGCATTTGCTGTGCAGATGTGATGCACAGACTGAGTGTGTGCTGAACCACTGATCTCCCTATACTGACCCTGCACATCATGTGCACACTTGTGCTACTTTGGGGAAGATGGGATGGATCCCTGCAGCAAATGAAGCTCTTTGCTTTTGAAAGGTTACAGGAAGTGAAAAAACGTGTTGCCACATGAGGCCAGGTGAAAACCCCAGATTTACCAAGGGAGCACAGTTTAAGACATGTTTCCTGGTGAAGTGGGATTTTATAGCTTTGGTTGCCTAAGTCAGATCAATTGCAACAAACAGTTATTCATGGCCCATGTAGTGCTTTTAAGAGCAGGATTCAGAGAAGGACCAGCCTGCAGGACTGGTGGCACGGGAATATCACATACATTTTTGCTGGGTTCCCATTAAGCTGGTATTCAATGAGTGCCCTGTTACTCTTTTAGCTTAGAGGAGAGCTGAGCATGATGCACCATCATGTGTTCACTCGAGAGGGATGAGTGCTGTCTCACAGCTCATCTTGGATCTCTGGGTGGACCTGTCAGCCAAGTGGGCTGGACACAACTCCAGCTTTATCAGAAGGGCTCTTGCTATGTTGTGTGCAGGACTAGCCCTTTCTAAAGTGAGTTCAGCAAGCTCTTTCCCAGTGTTTAGCACGAAGAGGGATGATGAGTCCTTTGATCAGCCATGCAGCCCGTGTGCAACCTTTACTGCTCTCATTTAACTTCATAACCACTTTACACCCACCATAGAAAGTGATGTCACCATAAACAGTACCCATAACTTTGACGTTACATTTGAAAAGACAGCAGTAAACTGTTTCCAGGATTACACAAGTGGTGCAGTCTCCACCAGCAGTCAGGAAGCTTTTCTGTAGTGATTGGTAAAACGGAGGGATTTGAGGAAGCCCCAGGGCGCAGTCAGACCTCATGCTCTCATGGCAGTCGGTTATACAGCCCCAGTACTCACGGGTATGGGTGGGGACATGCTCCAAGCAAGATACTAGGCCATTCTTTGCAGTGTTCACATCCTCAGATTGAACCCAGCAGGGCTACAGGTCCTGTCTGATATGAGGATGAGGACATCACTGCTTTTTCAGAGGAGGCTTTCATTTTGACCACTGTCATTGTTAACTCCTGGGTTGGAGAGGGAGGAGGTAGAAAGGATGAGGTGTATTTGTCTGGAGAAACTGGGTACTGAGATGGCAATAGGGCCCTGGACGAGGAGGGCAGCTGGAGGTGTTGGCTCAACCCCCCCAAAGTGCTTCAAGTGGGGAAGTGACAGACAAAGAACATACACCAGTCTGTCCATGCGCTGGGGAGACGGTCTCAGCGTGACTCCGGGCTCCTGGGATTTTGCCCCTCGCTTTAGGTGCCGCTTTGCCAACAGCGGTGTGCAGCTGCTCCCTGCAGCCCGGAGAAGGCCTGCGCTGGAGTGTCCGTGTGTCCGTGTGTCCGTGTGTCCGTGTCCGTGTGTCCGTGTCGGTGTGTCCGTGTGTCCGTGTGTCCGTGTCCGTGTGTCCGTGTCGGTGTGTCCGTGTCCCCGTGTGTCCGTGTCCGTGTGTCCGTGTCGGTGTGTCCGTGTCCGTGTGTCTGTGTCCGTGTGTCCGTGTCCGTGTGTCCGTGTCCGTGTGTC
>VZRH01005865.1:1060398-1097486 GCA_013397555.1 Urocynchramus pylzowi | reverse complement strand
CCATACACCGCGCTCCCTGAAATGCCCCTGTTGGAATGCTACATCAAAGGCAGAGAGATTTGTTGAAACAAAAGTTCACAAATATCAAGCCTGGAATTTTCCTTTAATAGATGAAGAATGCTTGGGCAGAGAAACTATATATATTTTTTTTATATTAATTAGAAAAAAAATTCCAATATAAATTCTCCTTTTTACACTAGCTTGGAAAGTAGCTGCCAAGAAAATGAGTGTTACCAGTGGAAAATTTTAGGTTGAAAAAACCAGAAACAATACAGGAATACCACAGATGTTTTAAAATATCCTTTCACTAATTCAGATTTCTGAATTATGGCTAACCTCAGGGAGATTTCTCTCTTCAGCAGACAATGTTTCAGGCACTGATTTGGTAAACAAACTAATATGATGAATGTGGATAACAAGGATGTGTCAAGTCTTATGTCCCCTTGCAAAATGAGAGATTTCTCCTCCTACAATTTGCTCTTTTGCATCATCAATAATCTGAAGAAGTATCAGTTGTCGTTTGTGATTCAGAGGAGGAAATTGTTGAGATTATCCTTGCCAGTCTTGCCTCCAAAATTCCCACTCCAAAACCCTTGCAACTCTATAGTCAAGTACAGTGTGCCAGAACTTTTATTGCTTTGGGCAGCAGGCACTGGAGGTGAGTATTAGGTGATGATTAAAGTTAGAAACATTCCTACTTTTTGCAATACTGCAAGACAAACTTGTCCACTTTTCTACATTGTCCATTTTTGGAGGACAGGCATACCAGATTTCACAAAGGGTGTTTGTGTGAAAATTAAGGTGTGAAACTTTTTGGGGTGTAACACATTGGTTGCAAATTACAAAAGATACCTCTGCACATCATATCATGACAGCTTTGCACAAACATGTGACATGCTTCAGTCTAAAATTAATCAGAAGGTTTCACCACTGCCCATGAAATGTGGAAGCAGAAGCACAGTCTTTTCACCATACCCTGGGCTGTGCAACAGAGAACCAGGTGAAAACAAGGGAGAAGGAAGGTGCAGGGTACTGAGCCAACCCACAGGGTGGGAAGGGGCAAGAGGAAATGTAGACAAACCCAGACATTGTTTGAAGCAGACCAAATCTTACAGAGTCAGAGGAAGCTGTAGAGTAGATATCTCCAAGCAAGGTCAATAAGCAGCCAAAGGCTACCAAAACCACAAGAGATGTGTAAGGTGAGTAAAGTGTAAGGGTGAAACCCTCTCCTGGAAAAGTGAGGTGCCAATACTAAAGAACTGCATATCTGGATGTTGTGAGTGATGTACCAACACAGCTGAAAATACCTCTGAGTTATTAAAATCACCATGTAATTCAGCTCAGAATCAAGGCATGCTAAAATTTTGGTAACACGTTGATAAATTTGAAGAAATCACTGAGATCTTCTCGTAAATGAAAGCCCCACTCATGGAGTCATCTGAATGAGGACAAAATCATGAAAACAGGACACAGGGGACAATCCTGCTGATTTGAAATGGCATGAGGGCTGCCAGGGCCATGCTGGAGCTCGTCACTCAATGTTCCTCAGAATGAGCTTGGGACAAAGATGCTTGACTTGGATCTGATCCCAGCAATACACAGTATTGAGCAGCATTGGTTTCACTTCATTTCATGTTTCAGATGAAGATATGGTTCCTGGTATTAAAGCAGGATGGTCAGTCTTCCTGATTTCTGTTCTGCTAAATATTCTGGGATTTCAAACTTTCATTTTTTCCTAATCAAAATCAAGAGGAAATTCCCATCAAATGACAAAAATTGGTTTTGGAAATCTCAGAATGATCTTACTGAGATGTTGATGCAATTTTGATTTTCTCATTTGGCTTTAAAGCACAGATTTTACATGTCTTAGGCAGCTGAGATTAAAATACAGCATTCAGAAGAAAGCTATAGATAATTTTGATTACACTTCCACGGGCTGGACACAGTTTTTCCTGTGTGATTGAATCAGCATTTTTTGATTGAAGATTTTCTACCAGCTCTAGTCAAAATTGGGCTGCCAGCTGGCAAAGCTTCTGCTGCCTCCAGTATTTGCATAAGACTGCCATGGAAAAGGGGATGCTCCAGGGTAGCAGGTTTAGTGGCAGTGGGCAGTGCCAGGGCAGGCTGAGACCCAGCCAGGGAAAAGGAAGAGCAGCATGGGGCAGGCAGGAATATGACAGCATCATCAGGGTAGGAGGGAAGAGAAAGGGCAAGTAATAAAAGCAGCAGTAAAGAGGCACCTGCAGCTCTGGGAATGGGAGGATTGCATGACCTGGAGTGAGACCCTCTGCCAGCATCCTGCTGACTGCACAGCCAAGCAAACCCATGTTTCACACAGGCATGGAAGAGAGGGCTCAGAGAGGAAGCTCGGCATTCCTGAGGGTCTTTGCTTAGGCCCTCAGGAGGATCTGCAACCCTCCGAGGTCCAGGGGTTACAGATCGGCAGCATGAAAGCGTAAATCACACTGTTTGTCATGCAGAGGAGGTGACATGTGGTGAAGCAGCCTCCTTCCTTTGCCTGGTAAAATCCTCTCTGACATGCACAGAGTGTCTTCTGCTGGGAGAAGCTGGGATCATAGCCAGTGGGGCCACCACCCCACCCATTCCACAGAGCTGTCTGGGGAAGCAGGCTGGCTGGGCTCCTGGGAATGGCCAATGGTGGCTGTCATTAGTGCTACTAAGACACAGCTCTGAACATAACATAAGGTTTCAGTGCTGGGCAGTTCTCTGCACAGGTAGAAGAGATGATATTGCCTTGCCACCTGAGACCAGGACATCAATCTGTGGCATCAGTTTTACGGTCCCCATGGCAGAGCTGGGGGACTGGGACAGACCCCCAGTGCTCCCCACTGCAGCTTGAGCTCCCCCACAGCTACGAGTCGTGGGGACAAGAGAGGGTTAAGCTGTCAGCTCTGTAATGTTAAACAGGTGTCAAAGGCACCTCCATATATCTGCAGATTGAAATCAAATTCTTTGCAGTATAAAAAGATAAATTACCCAGGCGATTCCCGCCTCATCCCACTCATCAGGCCAGCGCCAGACGGCAAGCAATTTTTTTTTTTAATGTGCTAACGACCTAATCAAGCAATCAAGTCGGAGAAGATTGCGGAGTGACCCCGAGCATCCATCTGCCAGCGAGACCCCGACATTCATTTCCATTCTGCCGTGTACTTTCCAGGAAAGGGAGGGAAAAAAATAGAAAAGAAAAAAAAATCCTAAACAAATTAACACCCAATTTTCTGTGAGTCTAATTAGTTAAATGAGGAGGTGTTTGGGGTGTCCTCGGGGAGGGAGGGACTGCCTCTCGGAGAAGGGCCTGGTAACTCCATGGCATTAATTAGCGCAGGTCAATGGCGTGGTTCCCTGGGGACCAGCTGCTTTAATTTCCCGTGATATTTCAGTGCCTGAGGCCCATCGATTCAAACTGAAATTAACTTATTTTTCAATCAGGCCTGGGCTGCCCCTGGGGCTGACTCTTCCTTTGCCTCCTTCTGAATAGACCTCAAGCAATTTTTCATCTAAAGCTGATGCCTCTGCTCGGGGGGAGAAGGGAGGGGAGCCGGGGAGGGAGGAGGGTGAGGGAGACAAGAGGAATGGAAATCGGAGAGAGAGCACTAATAGATTTCTGCGAGTTTCACCCCCTCCCTGCCACTGCTGCCTGCCTCTCTGCTCACTGCCCCCCAGGTCACAGCTCAGAGATTATTCTGCCAATTTTCTGAGAAGATGAGGGGTTTTTCAAACTGGGAATTCAGGGCAAAGCGCATAGAGCAGCTTCCCCCCTTCTTTCGAGCATCCGCCCCCATCCCAGCCCTCCCTGCAGGCACCGCTGCTTGCAGCCCTGCAGGTACCACTGCTCAGACACACTGCAAATAATAAAAGAAAATCCCAGGCACGAGAGCCAAAAGCCAGTAGAAAAAAGACGTTGCAATGGCAAATTAATTACATCCTGTGGAGAGGGATGGGACCTACTTTCACACTTGGCCCTCTCCACTCCTTCAAGGGAGGGAGGGACAGATACCTGATGTCTGTTGCATGGGGGAAGAGGTTGTATTGCCTTTGGGAGAAACATCCACCCATCTGCTTTCATCGTGCTGCAGAAGCACATGCATGTTCCCAGGTGGGAAGGGGCCTGGCATGCCTTCTCCATGCACAAAAACCATGTCCTTCCTTGTCGCTGGCTGCAGGTTTGGTTCCAGAACCGCCGTGCCAAATGGCGGAAGAGGGAGAAGTGCTGGGGCAGGAGCAGTGTGATGGCTGAGTACGGGCTCTACGGTGCCATGGTGCGTCACTCCATCCCGCTGCCTGAATCCATCCTCAAGTCTGCCAAGGATGGCATCATGGAGTCCTGTGCCCCTTGGCTCCTGGGTAAGAGAGCAGCCAACTTCATGGGGGATGGCAAATGGGTGGAGACAGGGGGATGCAAGGAAGAAATCAGAGTCATGTTGAAAATAGGTGAAGGGCAGAAGGGCAAGGTCCCCCCCTCCTGCCACCCTCGATGCCCCCATCTGCCAATGACCCTTGGCAATAGGGTCACTCATCCCAAATTCCTGCTGGACCTTGGATCATGACCTGCAGAATCTGGCTGGGACACAAATTTGCCCACATGCTCAGGCTGGTGCTAACCTTTCCTTTCCATGGCTCAAGCATCTTTCATGCCCAGCTCTGGAGCAGGGGCTCCAATCCTTGCCCAAAGCAGAAGGTCCTCCCAGTCTCACTCCTCCAGCCCTGTGATGCTGGATGGGGTCCTAGGGCTCCCAAATGCTCTGTCTTTGCCCAAGTTTCACTTGGTTTTCTGTGCAGACATGGAGGTAGCAGCTACACTGTCACACTCCTGCTCTTTGCTTCCCTCTTTCTGACCTTCCAGGCTGGTTCTGCCCCAAAACTAGTATCTGGCATCTTGACAATGGGCTGTCCTGTCCTTCTGTCTGTGTGAAAGGGAGAGAGGCAGAAGGGTGGTTGTAGTTTGATACAGAAATAGAAATATCCCTCCTAATGAGGGCTCTCCCTCCCCAGCCTCGGTGAAGCTCAGGCAACTATGCTGCTGTCTGAGACCCTCATCTCCATGCAGGATCAAGTCAGGTTCACTGAGAGAAATGAAGGGGAGAGTAATTATAGACCTTTGGGACCACCACAGTCCACAGATGCTGGGCTGCCCTTGTGCGGGGGCCAGAGCGAGTAGCTCGCCATGACTGCTGTGTGAAGCAAGGGTTTCTGCTTTTCCTTAATTCTGGCCTCTCTTTATCTTTGCTGTTTTCAGTTCAAGATGGCTTTCCCATGCCCAGGCGCTTTTCTAAACCCGAATACCAACAATTCTTTTTAGGGATGCACAAAAAGTCTCTGGAGGCAGCGGCTGAGGCGGGGAGGAAGACAGAGGTGGAGCGCCAGGCCCTGCCCAAGCTTGACAAAGGTGACAAAGAAGAAAGGGGTCCTGATCCCAAAACCACCATTTCCCAGGAGGAACTGAGAGAAAACAGCATTGCTGCCCTCAGGGCCAAAGCTCAGGAGCACAGCACCAAAGTCCTGGGGACCATTGCCGGGGACACCTCAGCCACAGGCAGGAAGCTGGAAACAGGGGAGGAGGCGGCAGTGGCAGAGGATGAGAGACAGACGGAGAAGTTGAACTCATCGCAGAAGGAGGAGAAGTTGATCTAGGGGGATCAGAGGTGGCAGAAGCCAGCCCCGACAGACACTGTGTCCTCTGGGGGCCATGTTCCCCCTTGGACTGCCAGGTGTCCCTGGCCACCCCTGCCAGGGAGAGGGGCCCTGGTCTCTGTGTTTGGGGCTGCCTGGCAGGGGTGCCCACTGTCTGCTCCCCTTGAGCATACCCCTGCCCCTCGCCTCCACCCCACCAGGCCTCCTCACCCCCCACCCCCTCCTTTTGGGGGACAGGGAAGTGTCACATCATCACTGCCACCAATGACACTAAGGCTCTGGTCCCTCCAGCCTCATGACTGGCTCTGGGGCTTTCTCCTCCTGCTGCAGCCCCAAACCCCATTTGCTGTCCTGAAGCAAGCCTGTTCCCTGCTGCCATGCCTCTCCTTGGTGCACATCTCTGCCCAGTGCTGCCCAGGTCCCTGCCCCTTGTGCCCTGTCCTGCCGTGCCCCAGGCAGACACGCCGCCTTCTGCTGGCCATCACCCCAGCCTGAGCCCAGGCTGCAGCAGGACAAGCCCATGGCAGTGCTTGCATGAAATGATGACCATCCATCTAGGGTGGTTTGCACCTTCCACTCATCTCTCCCTGCTCAGCACTAAGGTCTGCTGGGAAGGGACTGCAGCTTAAGAGCAGTTATGTTTTGCCTCTCTTTGGCAGGGAGAGGCAGGTTTAGCCCACAGGCACAACACCCTGGTCCCCCCTGGCACCCTGAGCTGACCCCAGCCCATTTCACTGGCTCCTGCAGGGCTAGGTCTGACTCTGCCCTAAACACCAAAACCCTACACCCCTGCAGAGGGGATGAATGGTGAATTTATTTATTGAATACATTATTCCAGGTGAGACAACAACATCCACCTAATGTATTTATTGAATTAAATTTGTCCAGCGCACCCTCTGAGTGTTAAAGGGAATGACAGCCATGCACATCCACCCTGATACCCCCTGTAACATGTACATACATCCCATAGGAGCACGTGCAGACCCACACAGCCAAACTCACTCCATGGTACCATCACCTTCCCATCCCAGTAAAGCACTATTCCCCCTCCAAAAGCCGTAGGACAGTGACTTCCAGGTGACCCTTTCTGTCCTGCTTTCAGCTGTGAGCACCCTTTCCCCAGAGCTACTGTTTTTCTTCCATCAAAGGTTAAGCCCAGTCATCCAACCCGTTTGTCTTCGTCCCCCGATCGTTTGACGTGTTAGATGATAGCCCATGGAGTGTAAATAATGTATATACAGTGAGAAAATAATTCAGTATTGAGGTGTTTGAGATATGGAGCTGTAACAACTTCTAGTCATCCAGCATCTGTGATTTATGTGCCATTTTCTGTAAAGATATGAAGAAGAATAAAACTAAACAGGAATACTGTGTATGAGTCCAGTCACCAATGTTCAAGGAGGGCGAGTTCAGCCAAAGCTGAGAGGGAGTTGGATGTCATGTAGCCAGAGAGAGGTAAGAGATCCAGAGCAGCCCAGTGGTCTGCACTTTCCTCCCCAATGAGGCATGGAAGAGATGGGGCTTGGGTCTCTTTCTGCAGTGAAATACAAAACTGAAAGGGGTGTGCTTGTACTTGGAGCAGAAGTTACAGCACACAACTGGTGGAAGAACAAGTCACTCCAGCACCCAGAGCAGCCCTGATGCTCTGGGTCATCCCCTATCACATGTGCCCTGGTGTGAAGAGAGTCGGACAGACCTCCAGGCATGCCCAGCCTCTGCCAGGAGCAGGCTGCAGGCCCTGCTGGCCTGAGGAGCTGAGGCAGCAGCCAGACACTGCAAGTGCAGGGGAGCTGGTTGAGAGGGAAGGGCACCCATGGGATTTCCAGCAAGGTGAGCTCCAGTTCAAGAGCAATGGAAGCCTATTCTGGGTTACCAGGTGTAGTGGGTTTAGTGCTGGCCAAACACCGATGCATCCACTGGAATTATGTACTCATTTCCTGCTGTGAGATGGATTAGGAGGAGGGCAAAACAGGCTCAAAACTTTAAAGGGTATAAAGAAAACTTTATTAACAGAATTAAAAGAAAAATATAAAAAGAAAATCAGAATAAACCTTCAGAACACTTCTCCTCCCCCCACACCCTCTTTTCTTTCCCACTGAAAATGTAAAGAGACAAAATCTGGGACTTGCATTCAGTTTGCCACCTCTAAAACAGTCTTTCATCAGTTCTCTTAGGGAGGGGAGTCTCCCTTGCCATGCCATGGAGACTTCTCCACAATAAATGGTTCTCTCATGGTTTTTAATTTCCACATAAAGCAGCTGCCTGAAAATTTGCAATTGTGAAGTCCCTCCCTTCTCTTGCAGCCTTCCCACAGCTGTGTTCATGGGCCATGTCAACTTATGGGGTACTATTTTAAGGATGAGCTGTTCTAGTATAAAAGCAAAAGTTCTTTTCATCCATCTCTGGGAAAAGAGGTTTTCCTCTTTCTATTCCTGGGCAAGGTTTCTCCTCTCTCTCATCTCTCTCTGTTCAAGATTCTCATTGGATCACAGCTGCTGCAACATCTGCTTATTTCGACACAGATGCTTCTACTCACGGCTGTGGTTAGAACGCTACTTCCCCCCAGTGTTTTCCAGAATTACAGGGAAAAGACAAAGTCTGATATATCAAATATATCTTCACCATAGCCTTACAAAAGAATTTCAGTCCAAAACTAAGGTGTCTCCTCAATCCCCTCCTGTCTGAATTTGACTCCTTCTTCACTGGGCTCAGTGTCCCATGTTGTTTTCTCTACGTGTCTTCACCCTTTCCTTTTCCTGATTCGGGAGAGAACGGTGTTTGTAGGCTCATTTGTTCTCAAGCTTAATCAACTGAAACAGTTTTTATAGAGTTCTGCAGCGCTGAAAGGTTGATCTCATCCAGGCTCTGCATCAGAGAGATCGCTCGCCGTGCCTCTGGCTGCTGGTCACCGCCGACACTGTGCGAGCCGTGCCGCCGCTGGCTCTACTGAGTGCTTTCCTTCACGTGGAGCACCAAAAACAGGAAAAGCTGATGCTGCCATTTTTGTCCTTCTGTCCACAGCATGGCTGGCTAAAAGTGGCTAAAGGAACAAAGTTCATTGCGAGCCATGCCGAGGCAGCCACGGCTGCGCACCGCTGTCCTGGTTGTGCCGATTCCGGCCGTGCAGTTCTGGCCATGTGGCCGCTCCCAGTCCGGGATGACAGCGGCCACTCCCGGCCCTGGGGCTGCCCTCAGTGCCAACTGTGGGGCGCTCCCAGCGCTGGTCCTGGTCTCATGGTTGCACCCAGCGTTGGCCTGGCAGTGCCACTGGCAAAAAAGGACTGGCAGGCTCCACCAGGAAGGGGCCCCAGCTGCCCCACCGGCACGGGGCCCGGCGGGCTTCCCGGGAAGGGGCCAGCGCCGCAGCAGAGCCCGGCGGGGCCCAGCCCAGCCAGTTACCCACTCCAAGGCCGAAAGCCAAGAGAGCTGTCGGCGGGCTTTGCTCCTTTTTAAACCTGCTTTTCCACAGGGGCGTGTGCAACTCTTCTTAAGTGGTTTAATTGGGTGTCAATCTTCAAAACTAGCCAGCTGGTTGGCTCTGCCAGGCCGCACAGGGAACCGCCCCTGTGGGCCCTGGACGCCGCCCCAACAGAAAACCAGACTTTGTCAAACCAGGACACCAGGTAAGGAGTCACCTGCCCTCCTAAGAGAATCTGGGAATGGTCTGGTGGAAAAACCTAATGTCTCCCAGGGACAGGAAAAATGCTGAGGTGCATAGGAAATAAGAGACTTGTGGAACAATGAGGCTGCCTGGGCTTGACTTTGTGGAGAGGCCGTAGGCCCAAAGGCCTGTGTTTCCCCAGGGGGACAGGGCCCTTGTAGTTTTCCACCAAGCTCGGGGTGGCTTTGACACAAAACAGGTGCGTGGTCTGGGATGAGTGCACCTGATGGGAAATAGTGCCTGTCTCCCACACTGGTATCCAGCCTGTCCACCAAACGTACCAGCTCCATAGATTGTGAGTGGTGTTGCACTGAAGAGCAGACAAGAGATCTACTAACCCTGTCATCTCTACTGTTGATACCTTAGGTGTCCCTGGCTCAGAAAAACCCTACTTGCAGGGAGAGCCTTTCTCTGCTCTTCTCTTGTGCCCCCTAGGAGGAGAAGGGAATTAATGACATTAAGGAATCCTGCAAATTCTACCTTAAAAAAACTACCTATATAGGGCCTGAAGGAAAGGGAGGCAGAAGAAACCCCCTGTTTGGAGGCAGGGAGGCAGCTGAGCTCTGCTATGGTGGGTGGTGGGAGGTCTCAGAGTGAGGAGATGCACTGCAATACTTCATGCCAAAGCACCCCCAGCTGCTCCACCATGGCCTCACTGAATGCTCCCAGCCTAGCTGGTGGGTGGTACAGCCAGTCTGGAGTGCTTGGGGGGAGGCAGAGAGCCCAGCCCAACCTGCCACAGGGACAGCTCTGACTGCCACTCAGCAAGGTGGGTGGGATGGGATGCAATATTCCCCTCCTGCAGCTGACAGCTACATGAGAAAAACCTTCCCTGGCCCACCACAGCTTAGTGCTCTGCCAGAAATGGGCATTAATTCTGGGAAGGGGATTGTCCTGTCACTTAGGACTATCATGGGAGTGGCCCTAAGATTTACAGGGCCCTGCCCCAAGGTGCCTTTGTGGCCAGCAGAGAATAGGGGGGATGCAGCGGGGGTGCTGCAGCAAGGGAGGGGATGGTGATGAATAGATGGACGTGTGAGGGTGGCGAGTGGGGATGAAACAGATGGCTCTGGGGATGCAGTGCAGCCCTAGGAGAGAACCTTGGGCTCCTAGGGCACCTTGGCCCCTGAGGAGAGCCCAGGCACACGTTGAACCTGGCTCCTGTTCAAGAACTGCTGTCAGGACTCAGATTAGCATGAAGGTTATTTTCAGTCAAATATTTCTACAGCCCACCCCTTTCCCCTCCCTTAGAGTGATTGAATTTCTTTTTTCCCATAGTGCTCTGGAAGAGAGGAGGAGAGGAACAAGGCAGGGCAGAAGGGGTGCCCGGGCTCCCTGTGTGAGAGAGCTGCTTTGTGTCCTGTCAGCCCAAGGCAACGTGGCCCCACCTTCTCCAGAGGCCTGAGTCTTGCCTGGGCCAGGTGTCCCGAGCAGCTGTGAGGGCTGCAGGTATCCATCTCCTCAGTGAGAGGCAGGTACCCTGCAGTGATGGCCAGGCTGCTGGCCAGGACCTGCTGCTTCAAAGTTCTTTCGCAGGCTCCCAGATGCCCCTCTGGGCTGGTGACTGCCAGACCCTGGAGCCACGGGCCTCTCACTGCCTACATGCCTGAAGCCGTCGCCTTCCCCAGATCCAAGGATCACCAAGATTTGTACAAGGTGTCAGTGGAGCAGAGTGACATCTTCTGGGGAGCACTAGGAAGGAGCCGGCTCACCTGGATCACCCCCTTCCACTCTGTCCAGGATTGTAACTTGTCCCAGGGCAGAATCTCCTGGTTCCTGGGTGGGCAGCTGAATGTGACAGGTAAGGAAGGAGATGGATATGGGATCGTACCAAGTGCTTGCAGGTGCTTCTACCCGCATGACTTCAGCCCTGGGAATGTATCAGAAGAGCACAGAGTTAAAGGTCTGGAGAGAGAAGGATCCCCGAAAGGTCCAGTTGGTCCTGCAGTGGCTGTAGTGTAAGGTTGTGGCTGACCCTAAGGAAGCAGCTGGGCTTCATCAGAGAGGTTGCAGCTGGACTGGTGTGTGCTGGGAGCTGGTTGCTCTCCCTCAGCCCCCCCTGGATCCCACTGCAGTGCAGTAGCTCTGTCTTGCAGGACCATAGGCACTAACAGTGAACCCTGTGCGTTCAGCAGGCAGGGTTGTTCTAGGTCATTCCTGCTCAGAGGAGGCAAGATGTATCTGTAGAAAGCAAAATACAGGAGAAATAAGCCATACTGTCACTACTGTAGTGGGATGCTCTTCTGTGGACTGGGGCTATTGCCTTAGGGGGGCTATCAGAGGAAGACACAGGGTGGTGACACTGTGTCCTGCTCACAGTGCTGTTGGTCCCTGTGTTCAAAATACAAGACAGACCTCTGAGAAAATCAGATTTTATGTAATCTATTTGGGAAAAAGAGCAGGAGTTATTTGCCTTTGGGATTTGATATCTTACTTTTTCTCCTTTTATATGGAGTTTTCTCCTGGAAAACTACAAATGGTCAGGAGAAAAAAGTTGGTATGCAAACTGGGGCTGCCACGACTTTAGCAGGTTTAAGGAAAACAGAGAGTGGAACAAGGCTTCTGAGGAAACTGCAGCTGCCAGCAATGTGGGAAACTTTACATGGAAGAACTGCAGCCAAAGCCTCAGCTTACAATGTCCCTGGAAAGCCAGGAGCTGTGCACTCTGTATTTACCCTGGCTCTTTTCCATCTTGGACAAATGCACTCTGCAGCCTTCCAGTGCAGAGCTTCACTTTGTCCTACATTAGTTATTTAGGAGCACTGCCACTAAAAACTGCCCTAGTTCACCCCGGAGGCAGCTGCAAGGCAGCGCTGGGTGGAGTGACAGCTTAGTTAATGTTTGTCAGCACTCTGAGGGCACTGAGGATGTGACCTCCAAAGGGACTTCAGGCGTTTTCTGCTCTAGACTGCATGAGGTCACAGTTAAGGAGGAAGCTGATAGTGGGGATTGGCAGGTATTGGACTGGTGAGGAGCATAACAGGCTTGGGGTGGTGCTTGGGATCTCGTGGCTGGTATCCACAAAGGTTGCCCAAGGCTAATGCTGAGAAGACTCACACACAGCCCTGACTTTGACCTGAAAATGGGACAGCCAGTGCTGGCTTTATGAGAGGTAAGAGGTGCTGAGGGTTGCTCTGTCAATTATACTGGGCTTTCCTTTCCAGTGAATTGTCTGGACCGTCACGTCCACGTAGCCCCAGACAAAGTGGCCTTAGTCTGGGAGAAGGACGAACCCGGAGAGGAGGTACGGGTGACATACAGGTCAGTAATTGCCTCTCAACATATGAGAGGCATATTGTAGCATGCATGAGCACTGCACAGGCTGATCTGCTATGTCTGTCATGTGAGGGAGTGCAGCATCCCTTCACACAGATCCAGAGTATGGTAGCTGTTGGCTTGCTTGTGCTGATCTGAAACTTCAGCCTACCCCCTGATTAAATCTCCTGGGACCTGAGGAGTCCCTGCCCAGCTGGGGAGGCAAATACAAACCCCTTGGGGCAGCACTGCCATGCTTGTAGGTAAGACACACAGGAAAGTCACACATGTGCCTTCCCACCCAGGTTCCTGTTATCTAAACTTCTGGGTAAGTGGTCTGCAAGAAAGGCAAATACACAGCTGCAAATGTCTTGTGAAGTCCCACACTCATCCTCATGTCAGCAGTGCTGCTGGATTTGGCTCTCAGGGCGGGGGCTGCCTGACCAGCCCTGCTAGGCTGGTCTGGGACCTCCCACCTTCCAGCCTGCTCTCTGAATCACTGCCACAGAATTCACTTAAATCCCTCTGCACACCAAACAAGCCCTTCTGTTCTCTCTGACTTCAGGCCTCACATGACAAATATGACCAGCCACTCCTGCCAATCCCCAAGCATGGAGAGCCCTTCCATAAAATGACTCACTGACAGCCAAGCTGTGGTTTCTGGGAGGGACACTTCTTGGGAGAGGAATCTTTCTGCTCACTGCTTTCCTACAGCTGTTGTTCTTGCTTGACCTCAACTTTAGCTAAGCATGGGACCCTGTTTTGGGGAAACATATCTAACTTCTCACATGTAACCTCCAGATGTGCAGGGCAGCGTGTCACACTCATTGTACAGGTTGGTAAGAAATATGCAGGCTGTCATTGAGAAAGTCAGCTGAGGAGCTGTGGGTTTGCTGAGCCAGAGGAATTGTCAATGGCTGTTGTTGTACAGAAATCATTCCAAGTTGTCGTTTCCTTAAACAGCTGTCTATGTTAGAGACTGTCTTCTTTCCTTCCTGCTGATTTTTACAGGTCTCCTCTGGTCTTCCAGAGTGAGGAAGGTTAGGCTGTGTAGGGATATAAGCTGTGTCCTTGTGACTCTGAGGCCCCCCATCTTTATGCACGCAGGTAAGATCTGCAAGAAAGTCTCTAACTGTGTCATTGCTTCTTTGGGCAGGGAACTGCTGGAGCTGACGTGCCGCCTGGGAAATACCTTGAAACGGCAAGGGGTGAAGCAGGGTGACAGGGTGACAATCTACATGCCCCCGTGCCCACTGGCAGTGGCTAGCATGCTGGCTTGTGCCCGCATCGGGGCCGTGCACACTGTGGTGTTTGCCGGCTTCAGTGCAGAGTCTCTCGCTGACAGGATCCGGGATGGTAAGAGGCAGTGGTAACAGTGACATATTTCCCTTGGGGGACAGTGCTGAGCTTGTTGGTTCAGCAGCTCAGCGGGGCTCAGGGTTGTGTGGATGGCAAAGGTTTTGTGAGTGAGACTCCCTGGGCTCTCTGAGAGTATCCTGACATAATCTATAGTCATGGAGCAGGTACTAACAACCCAGTAAATGGCATGAGCTCACAAAATACATTCCAGTCCTTGGGATGAATAGGTTTTCTCTTTCATCCACGGGACTGAAGGACTGGGATACAATGTCTCCTGTAAGGGGATGCAACACAGGCGGAAATCAATGGGAAACAAGATGCAAAGCTGCTGTTTTTGCTAAATGAAGGACATGAGTGCTAAGGGCTGGGAGACAGATGTGAAAGATCATGGTAGAGCCAAACTGCTCTGAGACTGGTGGAGAGGGGCAGAGTTGCTTATGTGGCTCTTCTGTCTTCTACAGCCCAGTCAGAGACAGTGATTACAGTGAACCAGGGGCTAAGAGGTGGCAAGATTATTGAGCTAAAGAAGACAGTGGACCGGGCTGTGAAGCAGTGCCCTGGAGTGAAACGGGTTCTGGTTTCCATGAGGACCACCAGCAAGGTTCCCATGACAGCTCTGGATGTGCCTCTGGAGGAGGTAAGAGGCTGCCCAGCGATTTTGCCACTTCTCCTGGGCAAAGTGCTCGCTCTGTGTGCAGGGAGAATGGGTGGAGAGGATCTCACCTGGCCATGGCAGTTTTGCTGGCATTGACAGAACTGGGGACATTGTCCCACAGCAGCAGTGGCAATCAGAGCTGCACACAAGTTCAGGACAGTGCCAGTAGCCATCAGGATGGGCCACTGGTGTGTCTTCCCCCACTACCAGCCCTGTACTGTCAGGGGCAGGCAGTGCAAACCAGAGCACATAGCAGGGTGGACAGGAGCCTAGAAACACGAGACATGGGCTGCTGCTTTGTGAATCCAGCCTTGGACTGCCACTACACTGTCACACAGGGGTCTGCTGGCAGATCTGGCATGTGCCTATTATCCATAGCACACAGGGTGGCTAGGCTGCCAGCATGGAGCACAACTTCTGAACAGGTGAGCCCCTGCCATGCATTTCTTCTGGAGGATGTTTGTGGGGAGCAGGGTGGCACAGGTGCTCAGATGGGAGGGAGACTTGGGAGAGAGGTGCACAAGCAGGTGTGGGGATGACACAGGGGAGGCTGTGAGACCCTGAGAGAACTGCTGTGCTCTTTCCTGTAGGAGATGATGAAGGAGGATGCATACTGTGAGCCTGCTGTCATGAACAGTGAAGACATGTTGTTTCTTCTCTACACATCAGGCAGTACTGGCAAACCCAAGGGCTTGGTTCATTCTCAGGCTGGTTACTTGCTGTTTGCTGCTCTCACACACAAGGTAATGGATCCCAGCCACAAAGTGCTCATGAGCCAGCAGTTCATAGGCAGTGTAGGGAAGACACATGCTCCTTGTTGCATTACAAGCTCAACTTTATCCACTGCAAAGCCTCTGGGAAGCCCTCCAAGCCCCAAGAGACCACATCTGGCTACAGGTAGTGCTCCTTAGCAGGGTCTCCCAAATGCATGCTGCTCTAAACTGTTTTCTTGGCTTTGTTCTTTCATTGTCCTACACTAAACAGAACCATTGAATAGGTTGCTCAGCCTTGAAAGAGTAATTTTATATTACTGGGTTAGGAAGAAAAAGCCAATTGGTTCCTAGAAATGGTGGCTTTTCCTAAGTGTAACTACCCCAGCTCAGGTGGGAGATCAAAGGCAGTGCTTCTGGGAGGAGCACATGGGGCAATACCTGTAAAAGCTGGTGAGTGCCCTCATGACAAAGGGTCTATATCTGAAGAGTGTGGGTCATTTTTGGGAAGAGAAAATCCTTTAACCACAACACATGCCCAAAGCAAACTTAGAACTGGATAAAAGGGCACTGAGCCCAGCACAGAGATGCCTTTGGCTGTAGGAGTGGCTGGAAGGAGCATTCCTATGACATAATATGAGGTTCCATGTAAGAGGGATTTCTTACCTGAACAGTCCCTTAGCTTTGGATCTGGCTCTTCCTGAGTGTGACTGCAATTCCAGTTTGCCCCAGACCACACACCCTGTGACAAAGCAAGCTCAGGGCTGGCTGGGTCTTCTCTGTTAGCTGTGAGTACTGAAGGCCTTACCTCCTGGGATGTCTGCTAGAGGTGTAGAAGCCCTTGGCTTTCCTGTGAACTAAGCTGTGCCCAGTGTGATGGGTGACCCTCCTCAAGACCATCAGAGGTTTGCAAGAGCCAGGGTTGTCATTCCAGAATGGCAATGCAGGGTGTGAGCAGTGTATGACCATGTTAGCTCTGCTGAAAACCTGGACACAGGGGTGACACGCTCAGATCCCTCAGCTGGATGGGGCAGACTGCTGCTACCATAACTCACTGCTCCACTAAAAAAGACAGAAGAACTAAAAGAACCTTCCATTAAGGCACCTCTGAATACTTGAGGCCCCGGAGGCCCCAGATGAATGTCAACAGGGAGCTGCAGGAAGAAATGAGTGGGATCTGAAACCACAGAAATCAGAGGAGACAGCAGGAAGTGATAGGCTAGTGGGAGAGTGGCCCCTAGGAAACTTTCCTGGCTGAGTAAATGACATGAAGAAGAGCGCTTTGGGAAGCTGGTTGTGTTGCTGCCAATATGACAGCACTCAGCTCTGCCCTGCACAGGGTAGTCATCATTCCTTCATGTTCCAGCCTTGCAGCCAAGGGTCTCATGAAGAATAAATGGGGCAGTGGGAAGAGGAACTTGTTTTGCTTTCTGCCTGCAGGCACAGCACTGCACTCACCCAGCTGAGATGGAGAGATTCCAACTCTTGTGGGCAGGCTGGGGTTGCTCTGGGCCAAGGCATCACATGGTTCCTCTGCTTGCTGCCTCACTGCTCCTGTGCTGGGCTCCTTGCTGAGCTCAGGAGGTTTTGAATGTTTGCTGTCCATCTGGAGTCCAGCAGCGCCTTCAGGAGGCTCATGGACTCCTCTACTACTTAGCCCTTGGCTACAACTCCTCTCCTTCCACATGGTCACGTAAGTACAGAGGCAACTTTCTTGCCCAAAAGGCTCTGGGTCTTACAGGATACTTGGGTCAGCCTTGTCTAGATACCAGGAAAAGGAAAGAAAGGCTGTATCTCTCACCATTGGAAAAGAGCAAATTTGTATGTTGGGTTTTTTAAGTGTCTGTCTCCTGCATCTTCACAGTTTTGGTTTTTTTTTAAACTTCACTTTTATTTAACTAATTTTATTTTTTTCTGATTAAAAAAAAAAAACAAACTCTGCAGGAAGAAGGTGTCCCTGCAGGGGTGGTAGGAAGACAGAAGAACACAGTACCATTAGGGCTGACAGAGAGTGCTGTTGTGCCCCAACTGCTCCCTGTTGTGCCACTTGCCAGGAGTGCAGGCCCAGGTGAAACCCCTCATTGCCTCTCTTTTCTTGTTCAGTACGTGTTTGACTACCAGGACAGGGACATCTTTGGCTGTGTGGCAGACATCGGCTGGATCACAGGACACACCTATGTGGTCTACGGCCCCCTCTGCAATGGTGGTACCACTGTCATTTTTGAGAGCACTCCTGTCTATCCTAACCCTGGTGAGTGAGGTGACTCAGGGGAGCTGGGACATTCCACAGCACCCTGAGGTCCACAGCAGGCAGGGAGCTGGCAGCTTCATGCGAGGACATGAGCAGCAAAGGCTCTGTTGCCTCAGCAACAGCCCATGGGCTGTGCCCAGTAGAGAGCTGCAAGGGGAAGTCTTTTTTTCTGCTCAGGAAGCCACTGCTGCTCCTCCAGAGGGGGAGCTGTTAATGCCTCTCCCTCCCTGCAGAAGGCACAGTAGCAGAGCTGGGTGATGTGAAGAAAAAGGGGCTGCTGCTCCTGAACTGCTTCCATCCTTCCCACCATACAATTAACTTGGCTGAGGGTCCGGGCACTGCTGGAGAGCCTTTGCTCTCACCTCTTCTTTCTCTGCCTTGGTGTTGGGCTGGGAGGACCTGTGTGGATGCTTCCTGGCCCTGTTTCCATTCCAGGCCGCTACTGGGAAACAGTAGAGAGGTTAAGAATTAACCAGTTCTATGGGGCACCCACCGCCATCCGCCTGCTCCTGAGATACGGCGATGAATGGGTGAAGAAGTATGACCGCTCTTCTCTTAAACTGCTCGGCTCAGGTAAGTGCAGCAAAAGGGGCTGGGGCAGCAAATCCTCGGACATCACAGTGTGCCTCTTCCCACAAATGCCAAGAGTAGCAGCACATGAGACCCCAGTCAGGAGACAGCACTATTTCTGCTCTTTCCCCTTGCAGTGGGGGAACCCATCGACAAGGATGCGTGGGAGTGGTACTACCGCGTGGTCGGTGAGACACGATGCCCAGTAGTGGACACTTGGTGGCAAACTGGTGAGATGCATATGATTCCTTGTTCCAGCTTCTGCTCTCCCAGGCTTTAGGAGTGACCTGCTGCTTTTCTAGCCAAGTGATAGTGGTTGTTGCTGACAGTCTTGTATGAGCAAGGCTGTAAGGGCCCTTGAGCACCCAGACATAAAAGCTAATCCAGATAAACAAGGGGATTTGAGGGTATATCTCAACAGATCCCTGCTGAACTAAATGAGCACAATCATCCTTCTGCAAAGTTCCTTCCCCAGCTCTCTGGCAAAACCAGCCCCAGCCTGTGCGGTGTGCAGTAAGGGGCAGGGCAAAGGCTGTTGGCTGAGCTGTTTGGCATTCCTCTTGTCCCTTACTTTGATGAGCATTACAGTTTCTTTTCCTTCAGAAACAGGAGGCATCTGTATCTCACCCCGTCCTTCTAATCCTGGAGCTGAAATCCTTCCAGGCATGGCTATGAGACCCTTTTTTGGGATCAGCCCTTCCCTCCTGGATGACAAGGTACATTTATAACCTGCAGTCCAGGCGCTGGCTCAGCCCCCTTTCCCCCAGGTGCTTCCTGCTCATCTCTGCTAGACAGCAACCTTCCTTCCTGGAAAGGGACAAACAGGGAAGCTGTTCTTCCAGCTAGTGCAGAAGTTGAGTTGTTGTCCAGCTTGCACTGTCCTGAGAGGAGAGGCTGTGTTTGGGCTCCCTAGCACATCTTTCCAGAAAGGACAGGGCTGGGCAGGGACAGCCAGTCTCCCTGGAGAGGCTTTGCATCCCACCATGGGAGGCATTTTCTTGCAGATATAAGCTAGGAGAGACTAAGCCTGTCCTGTTCAAGTGAGGCACTCAGGACCCTCCTCACTGCCCTCCCTGACATTTCCATCACAGGGTTGTTAAACAGGCAGTAGCTAAACATCCCAAGTACCTTCAGCCATGGTTACTCAAAGATAACTATTTTACAGGGAAATGTCCTTCTGGAAAATGATGTCTCAGGAGCTCTTTGCATCTCACAAGCCTGGCCTGGTATGGCACGAACCATTTATAATGACCACAAGAGATTTCTGAAAACTTACCTGACTTCTTATCCAGGTAAGGAAAACATGTGGCAAGACACTTGCACACGTTTGGTTGGGTATGGTTGGGTCCACTTGCTGGCTTTCTGTATGGGGCAGGATTCAGGAGAGCTGGTATTGCTCCTTCGTTCTTCCAAAGACCCTCCACATCCCTGAAGCCTTTCATCTCCCCAGGTCTGATATCACAGGACTGCCCCTCACCAACCTTCCCAACTGGATCACACATTGTTTTAAGGCAGTGGATTTGTCCTTCTGCCCCCAGTCCCCTTGAGCACAGACCTCTTCCTGCATCTCTTGCAAACCCTGTCAGCCTCTGTGGACTCACCCAGAGGCACTTAGCAAGCCCAAGAGTGTGTGTGTGTGTCTTGATGTAATGCAAAGAGGAGAAGCAGCAAGACCACAGGCACCTGCACTGGAGCAAAGTGCTCCCAGCACATGGTGATGAGACAGGCACAGCATTAGCCAGTACACTGCAGAATGAGGGCAGGAGCCTGATGACAGAGCAGGTGCCAACAAAGGCACAAGACTAACAAGGAAGGTAGGTACATTTACCCTGAGCAGTTGAGGAAGAAGCAGAGTACATGGGCCCTAAAGCCAACAGAAAGGAGGAAGGGAAATGAGAGAGTATGGCTGCTGAGCATCTCACATGCTCCCTCCAACAAGTGACTATGGCATGGTTTTGGCTACTGCAGGATTTTTCTTCACTGGGGATGGTGCATATCGTACCAGTGAGGGCTACTACCAGCTAACAGGACGGCTGGACGACATCATTAACATCAGTGGACACCGGCTGGGCACTGCAGAGGTGGAGAATGCTGTGGTAAGAGATGTGGGTGGGAGGTAAAACCATCCAAACTAAAGCAGTCAGGGGCAGGAGGAAAAGAAGAGTGCTTGCAGACCTACTGAGGCAGGAAGGAAAAAGGGCAGAGGCCATCTGAGGCCTTCCTTATCTCCCTGCATTATTGTGGGCTGCAGCAGCCAAGTCAGGTCATGGCAGCTCCAGGGGACAGCAAGCCTGCTGAAAGCACTGAGTCAAACCCTGCCCTGTTCTCTTCCAGAATCACCATGTGGCAGTGGCAGAGTCTGCTGTCATTGGCTACCCCCATGAGATCAAGGGAGAAGGTAAGATGCTTTCTTTCCTGCCCCGAAACATCTCCTGAGGCTATGGCACTGCAGTGAGAAGTGGCACTGGTAGCAGTGCTGTGTCCACACCATACAGTGTGTTAGTGGGGATCTCAGCACAGCCATCACAACCTGCACCTGCCCACCAATCAGCTAGGCTTTGCCTAAGGTGGCAGCAGCGTAGGGTGGCAGCAGCAGTGCTTCTGTGTGGCCAAAAGCATGCAGTTTTGGCTACAGAGCATCCCCTGAGGCTACCAGCAGAGAGGGGCTGTCCTGGCACCAGGTCCAGGCAGGTCTCAGGGGCATGGTATGCACTGGGCTCAGCAACCTGCTGGTTTTTCTGCCAGGAGCCTATGTGTTTGTTGTGCTGAAGAAGGACAGTGGCTACACACAGGAGACTCTTGCTACCGAGCTACAGGAGCTCATCTCAAAGAAGATTGCTAAGTATGCAGCTCCAGATTATGTTCAGGTAACACAAGCAAACTGGTCCAACACCCACACTGGCAGATTGGCCAAGCTCTTTCTCTCAGCCTTGACTCTGCTCCTCCACATCACAGGTCACACATCAGCTGCCCAAGACACGCTCGGGTAAGATTATGCGTCGGGTGCTACGGAAAATTGTGGAGGACAAGGCCAGTGAGCTTGGGGACCTAACCACCCTGGATGACCATGAGGTTGTGCAGCAGATCATAAAGGGATACAAGCACCTTGTGGAGCGGCAGAAAGGTCACTAGCTTGGCTCTGCCAGCAGCCACCTCCTCCTCCTTCACTGCAAAACCAGGGAAACATCCAGAAAAGCCACTAAGCAAGTGGTGGCCATTAAGTTCTCTGATCACACCTCCACTGCAGTTTTGAAGTGACCTCTCCACAACACAAGAGACCCTCAAAACCTGTCTCCATACATCCATGTAGACAGAGAAGAGAACATGACTCATCATAGGCAAAAGAGTAAGGGGAAACAAGCTGTTTCATTCCATGAAAGCAGAGGGCAGAAAGCCCTCCTTGAGATTCCTTGTGCCTTGCAGTAGCTGCAGAGGTACCAGCAGGCAGAACCTCCTTGAGGTTCCTTGTGCCTCTGCAGTAGCTGCAGAGGTGTCCAGCCCTGGATACGGATACTACTCCCACTTCTGCTTTGCTCTTTTGCAAAAGTCTTGTCCAGGACCATTGCCAATATACAAGCATCTCCTCCAAAGCAAACCCCAGAAAGAAAATACGCCAACAGTCATTAACAAATACTGACTCTTCTCCATAAAATTAGTTTGAAAACAGGCCCCAGATTTTAATGCAAAAATGTTCCTTTCCCATGTAGCCATGTGTTATAAAGAGAGCAGAGACACGCCCCTTCTGTGTACTAGTATTCTCCTCCCCTTGTCTCCTGCTGGAAAACACAATTCTCAACAGAGCCACAAGGTACATAAATCTGTTCTGCAGAGCTGTGTATCAAAGACAGAGCTCCTCACAGGCACAGAGGGCAGAAAAAGAGGCTGCATTCTAGCCCCACACCAATGTATCCCAGACAAAGTGGAGGTGTGGCTATTGTTTCTACAAGACCCATGAGGCAGCATCTTCTCTCAGGGTGGCCAAGCAGCTCAGCTCCTTTCTCATGAGAGCCAGGGAGTCAGAAGGATGCTGGGAGAGAGGTGGCATAGTTGTGTCTACTCTTGGCAGAACTCCACACCATGAGTTGAGACATACTCTGTGTCCATCAGCAAAATCCAGAACTGGTCTTGTACTGTTTGACACAGCTGCTGGCTTGGCAGCTCCATGTCTGCTACTGAGAGCTCTTCCACACATGTGCAGGTTCTGTGGCTGGCCAGACAAGGGCACGTTCTTCAGTGTCCTTCCTCAGAGGGGAGCCGCTTCATCTTCTCACATCGAGTGAGCTCCCATCTTCCCTCCCCATGAAGTTTTAAAATCCAGCTGTGGAACTGCAATTCAATAGCACATTGAAAGGTGTCTCTACAAGGGCATGGTCCACCCACAGTGAGATCCTCCAGCCTTAGTCACTCCCCTGTGCTTGCCAGAGACACACTCTACCTCACCACCACGAGGGAGGCATAGAGCACTCCCTGTCTCACCTTTTCCAGGCTGGGTCTGTGTCCCACACTGATCAGTGTCATGCCCAGCTGAAGGCACATACGGTACAGTTCATGCTCCACCTCTTCTGTCAAAGCGCTGGTGGCTTCATCTAACACTGAAAGAAAAGTCATAAGCCCCACAAATCCTCTCCCAACCAGAAATCTCCTGTAGGCAAGAACAGCAACTCCCAAGAACATTTCACATATTAACTGGAGCTCACCAAGAGCATCTGCAGAAGGCAAGTGAGGAGAAACCTAAGGAAAGAGAAAGTCCACAGAGGAATACTAAGGACTCTGGTATTCCTCTGGCCCAGCTGGTGTCAGGCAACTAGGAAAGCTGTCTTTCCCCTCAAGTACTTGAATCCATCCAAACGACACCGTTCACTTCATTCCTCTCCCTCAACAGCTGCCTGCCACTGCCTCATCCCCATCATGGCAAAAGCCAAGACAAGACCTTCTCCAGGCAGACCATGTGCCAGAGTGCCAGGCTGAACAGCAGGCAGTGTACTCTTCCAGCACAGGCACCTTCCTGACTATTAAGAGTAAATACTACAGACCTGGAGTAAGTAAATTCAAATCATCTCTACAGCTTTTACTTTGCAATCCACAGGTTCCTTCTGCCCAGACATCTGTAGCTGTGCCACAGGCTTCAGGGCAAAGAGATGTACCTACATGCAGTTAGTTACCTGCTACCGAAACTGGCTTTGTTCACCCACATCCAACCTCGCCCTCATGGCAAGTCCTCCAACAGCTTAAGCCCCCAGCAGAGCCTAATGCATTGGCCCCATTAGCTAATCACAGATGCTTCTGTGGTCTCTCAGGACTGTTTCTCCCACTGCTCCTTGTCTTCTTTTGCCACATCAGGGCTAAACCTTCCATATTGCCCCACAACCGTACAGATACTTAAGAGCTTCAGATATGACAGCTGCTGCCACGCTCCTCAACACATGCACTTCTTTGCATAGCAAGTGGTGAGCAGGCTGACAAAGTTCTTCTTCTGGTGCCATTGGACATGGACCGTGAACATTAATCATCAGTTCCCCAAGAAGAAAATGTCTTATGTACAACCTCTTGATTTACCACCGTCCACCCAAATAATGAAAAGTTTTCACATTTCACAAATGAATCCTCTGTGTGCTATGCTGCTAAAATAATGGCCAAGACAAAGCATATTCCTGGCACAAAAGGGATTTCGTGAGCTGTCTCTGTACCAGCTTCTCTATACACCAAAGGCCTTGTCTTTTTTTCTCCCCTCTTTTGTAGTCAGTCACTCACCTGCGTATTTTGGCTGGAGGTAGAAGAGCCGTGCAAATGAGAGCCTCTGCATCTCCCCTGGGGACAGGATGTCATACCTGCAACAGGGTTGAGATTCAATACCTTCCTCAAGAAACAGAGCTTGTTTGCTGAAAATCTTATGGCTTCTGATATTGGAGACCAGCAAACAACTGTCCCTGTGTGTCCCTTGTGCCCCCCTCCATGCTGGGACTGGCTTTGCACCCCTGTACACAGTCAGCTGCCTGCAGAACACCACAGCTGGTGGTTGTTGGCATAGATGCTTGGGCCATGAAGGCTTTGCTCCTGTATAGTGTCCATATCTCACAGAACACAGATGGACACAGATAAATCCAGCAGCAATGTGCATCTGCTCAGAAGTGTTCCCCAGTCAGAAATCACCCAAATACACACAGACAGTGAGCTCCCTTACCAGTTCCAGTCCACCTGTTCATCCAGTCCTCCAGCCCTTGCCAGCAAATCAGTCTACAGAGAGCACAGCAGACTTGTGAACACAGTCCCCAACCCTGTCAGCCTGTGGCCCTGAGCATAACCACCTGCTTTTTGCCAGTCTCCCTTTCTCCACTTGAGCTGAAGTTGTACCATATTTCTCCTCCTCTTTCCGTCCCATAGACAGTTGTGTCCCAGGCACAGACAATGTCCCCACATAAGTTCAGCACACAATCATGCTGTGCTGCCACAAAAAATCATCCCTTCTTCCCTCACTGGTGGCACCAGGAAAGAAGGCAGCAGTGCTACCAGTGACTCACCAGCCCAGCCAGCTCCAGGAATCGCACAATCCTCTCATCATCTGCAGACCCTAGGGAGAAAGCCACACAGCATAAGGAGAGGCAGTGTGTGCTGAGGCCACTGCTGAATGAAGCAGTTGGTGAGGCAGGAGGGAAGAACTGGACTATCTCCTGAGGCTCAATGTACTTGACCTGACCACTTAGTTATAGCAGATCCTGAACTTCGGCAGAGATAGCTCCAAAGACTGACTTTCCTTGAAAGTGTTAACCACGCCTGCGAGCAACATACCAGGAGGTAGCTGGGCTCCACAGATACACCTGAGATTTGCCTCAGTTCATGGCCACAGCCAAAACACAAGGATCCAGGCTTCAACTGCCAAGGCCCTGCCTAACAGTTGCTCTCTTAGAGCTGACACTGCACACTACAAGTAGTGGAGTCGTGGGAATGGGGTTCAGGTAAGAGCCAGCAAAAGGACCCTATGTGGAAGAGAAATACCTCAGGGTGAGTCAGCTCTGGAGCAGAACATACTCTTGAGCTGGTACAGTCAGCATCTATGGAAGTTGAGAGAAAGGGCTGTGCATCTGCCATGGACCTCTCTAAAGCTGCTGGAGAGCCACAACAGTAGCTGATGGTTGTAGTTACTCTCAGCAAGATTGTGACTCCCAAGCTACAGCAGACCACATGGGGTCTGGCTTCGAAAGAGGGTAGGGGAGAGAAAGGATCCATATATTCTGACCACAACAGTGTGCAAAGCTCTGGGACATCATTTTGAAAAAGTGGAAAAGTAAAAGGTGGAGGTGGATGGAAAATAAGATTCAGGCTTGCTGAAAGTCAGACTGTACCAAACAAATCAGATGTATCCCAACAGCAACATATATCATATTTAGCACAGCAGGAAGAGCATGGCCAGGTTATCCTCATCATACTAAGAGAGCAAGTTCTTATCAAGTGAGTATGTTCCCTCACAAAAAGAGGGGGACACAGAATTGACCTTAACACACACTAATCTTCTAGGGAACACCAGAGCAACAAAAGCAAAATGAATGAGTGTTCCTGACAAGTTACAGCAGGGAAGAAGCTGCCCAGGGTACAGGACAGTGAAGCACTACCACAGCATTGCTTAATTGCTCTAATGGATTTTCACAAACCTGAAAGTGGATAGATCTCCTTCAGGGGATAGATCACCTGTTTAACAGAGCAAAAGAAACAATGTCAGAGGGAGCTGGACACTGCCCATCTGCAACAACATGAACTCAAGCACAAGGGAAGGAGCAGCCACAGGTATCCTCCCTCTTGCAAGCCTGTCTACACCCCATGTGTTTGCAGGGCATGATCACAGCTGGGAGCACAGCTGAGGGCAGAGCAAAGCCAGACCCTGGGCTCACCTGCTCACGCAGGCTTCCATCAGTGAAGAAGGGCCTCTGCGGTAGGAACACCACTCCTCGGGGGCCAAAGCAGGTCAGCATCCTGATGCTCCCTGCACAGAGACACTCATCACTTCTGCAGTATCAGGCAGGAACTTCCACTGCCCTGTGTAGTCCTGTCCCATGAAGTAGCCAACAAGTCCCCACAAAAGTGTGTTTGCAGCACAGAGCAAAGCAATGAGAGTCAAAGACTGTGACAAGAGATGGGTGGCTCAAATCAATGTTATCAGTGACACATTCACCATTACATGGTGGCACTGGCCTCACAAACTGCCACACTGCCACCTTCCAAACTCAGGGTAGCCTTGGTTGAGAAAAAGAAGGCGGAGGCAAGTAGCAGTCCTCACCCCGTGTGCTCTCCCAGAGTCCTCCGAGGACCCTCAGGAGAGATGTCTTCCCTGTACCAGTGTTTCCCACAATCATCACACTGTTTCCTTGTGAGATTCTGAGGCTCAAGTCCTTGATGAGCAGCTTGCCAGAGGATGGTACTGAGAGTGTCACTCGCTCCAGAAGGAAAGCTGTGTCCCTTGGCACTGGCTCCTCCCCAGAATGGCTGCTGGGCCACCACCAAGACAAAGAACGAGAGATCTGGGGTAAGTGACCATCTGAGATTGGCAAAAATCAGGCACCTAGACCTCCTGTGCCTCTGTGACAGTAGCCCTGCCCCACACATGGGAGTGACAACTGACAGTGAGCACTGCCTGCTCCAACCAAATGCATGCAACAGACTGTGACACCAAGGGCCACCCCCATCCCATGGCACCCCCACACTCTGGCACATAACCTGCAAAGCAGCCAGTTGCTGAGAAGTGACTCACCTGTCCAAATCCCAACTGGTTTTGGCTTCTGAGTAGTTACCATTTTTTTTTCTGCCAAGGCTCAGCAAGGTCTCCTGCAGTTCACCAATCCTAGACACACAAGAGGTTGCATGAAAGCCAGGGACAACTCCAGCAGCCTCCTCACAATATCCAAACTTGCCCATGCTTGTACATGAGCAACTGTTTCTTTTTTTTTTTTTTTTTTAAGCACAGACGTGGGCAACCTAGTTCTGCACTGCCCTTTCCTCCAGAGATGTGCCCACAGATAAGCTCACCTGTGTGTGTAGCCAGCTACATCAGTCACAGTGCTGGAGAGATCTATGAGCTGGCTGAAGCAGCCAATGAGGTAGATGGAAACAAAGGCATTCTGGGGAGAAACCACATGGCAGAGCAAGGGTCAGTGCTGAGCTGGGGCCCTGACCCTTATTCCATGACTGCAAGGAGGCAGCCAAGGAGTCCACACTTTTGGCCACATCAGCTGTCTCAGCAAGATGAATGAGGAGTGATGAAGTCACCCAGGATGGTGGGTGTGAAGATGACCACTTTTGAAAGAAGCAGGGCTTCCCTGCTCAGTGCAGCAGTTTTTGCCAGGTAGACACATGTCCTGTCACCCAGGGAAGGTGTTTGCAGAGTGCCTGATGGCCTGCCTAGGGCCCAGCATGCTTGCCCAAGTCACAGAGATCCATACCACCACCCCTGCCTCAGCACCATATATGGCTCAGAGCAGGGTGTCTCAGCCTGCAGCGCCCACTTAGCTATTTTTAGCTCTACATTCTCCATCACAAGCCAGTTTTGAGTATCTGTATTGAATCAGGTCAGGAAGGTGAATGCAAGCCAGCTCAGCCTCACTGGTGGCAAGACTCACCACAGGCAGTAGCCCAGGGCATAACACAGACCCACAGCACTGCACAGACCCCATCTCCACCTGGAGTGCTGAAAACCAGGGGCTTTCTCACCTTTTTTTTTTTTTTTAAAGACACAGAGGTCTGAGCCAGGAAACACTTACTTAAATGTGTCCTTGACAGTTCTCACACCCAAGTTAATCACATACAAGCTCCCATTTCCATAACACTGTGAGTAGGGACAGTCTAACCTGAAGATCAAGTGCTGCAGGTTATCTAGCCCCAGGGCCACCAGCACCACATGAAACCTCCATCCTCAGTGCCTGCTTACCCTCCACAGTGGGTCACAGAGATTACCCTTAGCTCACCTTGCTGACAAGGGCACTGAGCTCTGTTGGACTCAGGTCGCCGTAGACCCCAGAGAAGATGGGAATGGCAATGACCACGTAGCTCAGGATGCTGCCCAGATAATCAAAGGTGTTGATCCCAACTGGGCACAAACACATTGAAAGAAGACAGTGAGTTAAAGCAGAAACCTCTGTCCCAGCCAGGCCCAAGTGCTGACCCTGAGCCCAGTCAGAGGAAGAGCTATGTTCTTGCCTCAGCTCTTTATGATGAACCAGAGCAGAAAAAACCATTTTGCAGGACAGTGCAAGCACCAGGGTGAAAATGCATTTGCCAAGCAAAGAGCACTTTGGGGCAGGCCCCCGAGCAGAGAATCATCATCCAGACACACAGCTCAGGGACTACTGTGGGGCAAAAGCCACTTTGCCTGCTTGTTGCTATGCTTCAGGGGCCTCACTGATTCACAGTAAACAGGAGGGAAGGGCAAAAAGGAAGCTCTGGGGTGAGATAGTTTGCCATGAAGTGTGTCTTGGGAGCACACAGGCAGAAAGACTTAAGATTCCAAATTCCCACAGACACTTCTGTTCAGGGTTCTCCCTCCATTACACTGCTCAGAAGCTCACTGTGCTGCTGAGATCAGAAAGAGCTGTCTTTATAGGGGTCATTTAAAGAAAAAATCTGGACTCAGTGAAAAAGGGAGAAGTAATATTTTCAGGGGACAGCTATGCTTAAGGGACAGCCTCTATAGGAAAGAAGTTTCCACAGTTCCCAACAACATATACAGTCCCCAAAGTTCAAGCCCTTCCCTCTTTTCTTGGCATGTGAACACCTGCACCACAAAAAGCCAGATTCTGGGTCCTCCACAACTTTGCCTCTTTATGAGGCTTTTACACAACAGGATTCCTATTTAGCACTTGGGGAGTCACCCTCTGTTCACCCTCAGGGCTTTCACAGACCATCAAGAGGCAGAAGAAGAAAACACAGCACCCACCCAACTGCTCCACCAGTAGTTTCCCAGCGTGTGGGCCACCACAATGGAGTTACCACACGTCCCACTTCACCCCCAGTCTGCCCACTCACTGTATAGCCACAGCTCCTTGCCTATCAGCTCTCTCTGGGTCTTCAGCAGGCTCTGCAGCCTCCGGTTTGTGCGCATGTGCTCCACTCGCCCAGCCCTGTAAAAGTAAGATTGCAACATGCCACAGACATCCTAGGACCGTGGGCTTTAAAACTGAAGCTTTGAACGAGCCTGGCACCTTTGCCTCCAACTAACAAGCTCTTTATTGACCAGGGACTGAACAGCCAGGACTGCCTTCCTGAAGAGTATCATCAAGGAACTCTGGCTGAAGCAAGCAGTCCTACAAATCTCTCCCAGAGCCCATGGCTGCTGCTGTTGCAGCAGGAGGAGGTAAAGCCAGGCCAGGCACTGTCAGTGAGGCTCCAGCCTGAAGCAATGTGCACCCAAGGTCAAACACAGTTCCCAAATACAGCCTGGCTGGAAAAGAGGGATGGCACTGCTACACAGCTGGACCCTGAAAGGAGAGAGCAGAGGAGAGTCCAGAGGGTAATAATCACCCCACATGGCCTGCATGGCCAGCAGCCTTAGCCCACCTCTTCCCATTTCTCACTCCCCAGGAATAGGAAAAAGGCAAGTCCTGAGTAGTGCAACCCCCATTATGGGTACCCCAGCTCCACAACTTCCCCCTTCCTAGGGCTATCTCCATCAGGTCACCCACCACACAAGTTAGTGGTGATGCTCCAGTGGCCAGGCTGAGCCAGGAGCAAGGACACATGTAAAGCACCACCTTCAAGCAAGTGTGACAGCTCCTTCTGCTGCTCTGCAAGGCCTGGGCTGCCCTCAGGTGGCAAAATGCAGAGAGAGCTCCACATCTCATTTCAGACTCCCACCTGCCATAGCACCTATTGCACCTGACATCCAACAGAGGCTTGTGCCCACTACACAAACCATGCTCCCACCACAGTATGTGCATCACTGGAGTCACTAGGGCCCATGAAGGTAAGGCCAGAAGCAGCACAGAAACATCCAAAATAAGATTTTTGAGGTCTCATTTCTAAAGATTCTCAGTTAATAGAATAATAAATTTTCTTTCTCAAAAATGCACCTGGTTAGAATTCAGTTTGGCTTTACTGCCTTATAACACATCTCAGGTAACTACTAAGCTGCAGTCTTTGCTTTCCATGTATTAGGAAAGGAAAAAGGCTTGGACACAAGGAATTAAAAGTGAGAAAGGAACTGGGGACCTTTGCTCTAGAGCTGTTATTCTGTTGCAGATGAGGAGAGATTGCTGTATTGGTTTCCTCTTTTCCTCCCATTCACTTCACTTTTAAAGCAAGTTTGCCAAAGGCTTAGTAACAAAAGAACTAAAAAGGTGGCAGTGCTCAGCTTCTGTTTCTTCCTTTACCAAAGCAATGTTTAGGCAGTCTTAAGAGGACAAGATCACAAGCTAGAGAAGTTGAGCAATCAAAACCAGCCACTCTCCACATGCTCCTCCTTTTGCAGGATTCTAAGAATGCAACCTTTTAAAAAATTCCTTTATTTTTAATTATGATGCATACCATGAAAATGGCTTGTTGTGTACAACTCAGCTAAGTTCTAGTTTCACACAAAATGAAGCTTTTCTACTAAAACGCCATACTGAACCAAGACATTATGTTTTCTGGTATAATAATCCACTTTCCATTTTCTACTTAGTAATAGAATAAAAGAAATCAAAATTGTAAGGGAAAGTACTGCAACTTAAATAAGGGCATGTAATTACAGTATCTTTTCCACTACAAAAAATTATCAACCAGTAAGAATCAATCAGAGTATACAAAGAAATAACTCAGACTTGCCAATGCAAACCGAGATTGATTTTGGTTATTTAAATGAGTTTCATGCCTGTCAACATAAGTTGTTATGAAATGAGTGATTTTGAATCAAACCACTGTGGGGACAGCACCAGAACACTTGAAATGCCCACTCAATATAGCATGAAGGAGCCAAATGCAGATCACAGGCAGGGAAGACTGCAGAGAAGACATGTGCTACAATTCCTGGAAGTTGTCAATTTCGCAACATATAGGGCAAAGGCAGACTCGTGACAAGAGAGAAGCAACAACCTCATGCCACCACAACACAAACTACACCAAATTCATGCCTCTTTTCCTGGTGAACCAAGCAGCAGATTGAGAGGCTTCAGGGCATCACTAAATGGGGGAGGTGCTGCCGGGCTCCTGATTGTGTGCTCAGCTCTGGGGTGAATGGCACTGAGCAAATTCAGAGCGCCAGTACAGCATAGGCAGGGTCAGGGCACAGACTGACCACGAGGAGCAAAGCAGAGTAAGGTGGCCAAGTAGCAGCTAGCACACCCACAGAAGACATGCAGGCAAGCAGCAGCAGGATGGGGCCAGAAGCAACATGCAACAAGTCCTCAGTGGAACCAGATGCAGTTAGACTTTGAGCAATCTTCCAGGTAAGGACCTGGCAAAACATCAGCAATGGTCTCTAAGTCAGCACCAAATCTGTATCTGCCTCTGAGCATGTTAGAAAGGGGGCAAAGGAAAGATAGTTGTCTCCAGTTGCTGTGGATTATTTCTGCAGATGATGCACAGAATGCAAAGAACCGAGTGCCAGGGTTTATGATGCTGCAGTAGAAGGGATAGAAAGCTGCAGCAACAGAACTTGGGCTCCTTGGGATATGTGAACACAACAAGGATGCTCTGAACTGGGACAATCCTTTTGAGGATACAAAGAAAATAACACTACTAACCTGTAGAAAGCAGCTGGTTCTGCATTGACACGAATCTGCATGTGCTTGAACCTGCACAACCAAAAAAACATAATTGTGCACATATGCTCAGTGAATTATGTAGCCAAAACCATTCCTAGAGGAAACTTATCTTGCATGTTAGAGCAGTGATCTGAGACATCTCTTGACAGAAATATTCAACAGGCTCAGAAAGGCACCACAGACCAAGGCTTAACACAAGGTGCCATCATTCAGGGCCAGCTCAGTGGTACATTTGTTTGATATCCTGCTCTCTGTGCACATCTTCTTAGCCCTTGGGCTTACTGTTTGCTGCTAGTCCAGCATCTCCACCATACAATATCACCACAGCCAACTGCCCTGGGCTGGGCTCCCTGTGCCACAACAGCTTTTGCTGCTGTCTCTGGATGCCTTGAGCCCCAGGGAAAGCTACAAATCCCCTGCTACACACACAGCCAACACTGCACTCAAGGGGAGGAGGTGAGTTACAGAGCATATGGAAAGACTGGGCTGTGAGAAAGACTCAACCAAGGGCATTGCCTGCCATGACACAAGGCTGTGAATAGTTGGCAGTGGCTCAGTACACTGACTCTGAGGCACCACTGCACAGCCTTCTCTGAGTGTGGGGAAAGTCACAGACAAGAGAATTAGCTACATACACAGCCCTGAATGGGAACAAAAAAGCAGCTTTCACAGGAGCTGCCAAGGGGCAGTGAAAACACAGCTCTGCTGGGACTCACCTGAAATCTCCCTCCAGTTTTTCCTGCTGTACAAGTTTAGACACAATTGGGCTCATCAACACTTTGTTAATCATCGTCCCAATGACGAAATACCCGAAGATGCTCACCGGGCCTAGCCAGCCTGTGCTACAGAGGAGAAAGAGAAGTCAGCCAATGATCCAAGCAAAAGGACACAACTGCACCATTAAGCTCAAGCAATCAGAGCCCTCAGCTGTCACCTCTCTTGGCTTTCACAGAAGTTTGGGGGCCAGCATTGCACATCCCAGCATCCCCAAGGCAGAGTTCTCTTTGGATATAGAGACCATTCACCCATGTGTACAAAGATGCACCTGGGGAGCTGTAATGTGGGTGGCGGGCTCCAAAAAAAGAACACAGAAAAGAGGTGTGCAAGCAGGGCCAGGATACATCCTCACCTGTGAAAGCACTGGTATGTGTAGTAGGCCAGTGTGAAGGGGGAGATGACAAGCTTGCTGGCCATGGAGCTGAGCTGCCTGCAGAACCTCTCCACATCCTGGCTGATGCGCTGGTCCCTGCTCAACACAAAGAGCCATTGACACCATTACAGCCCAGAGGCAAGAACCAGCACTAAATCCCTAACAGGGCACAAACCAGGCTGTTTCAGTGCATGAACACAGGACAGGCAGCAGGTGAACAACCTTACCTGGGAAGGACCTGCAGATTCCCCACAGGAGACCATTTTCATGGCCCAGCAGGACCCACCCAAGGGCCTTCATGGCACCCAGGAAGAACAACTCTTGCCATTGCTTTCAACCTGTCACTCATATTTATACCTTGTTCCACTTTCAACAACATTGTTCAACACTTGTGCTGAAGGTCTCTGCATCATTGTCCTTTACTCCTCTCTTGGAACAATCCCCATACTATGAAAAATTACTGACTCTCCCTCTAACCTTCAGTACTGGGCTGAGATGCCATCAGACCCACCAGGACAGGCTAGGGCACAGGCCAGGCCTTCACCAGCTTTTGGATATTTGCAAACACCTCCATCAAAGCTACCCTTTCACAAGAGCTGAGCCCCTGGCTCTGCATGGAGTGCCTCTGGTTCCTTTGTTGCAAAGAAGGAAGTGCTTCCACCCACCCCAGCCCACAAGAGCAGGAAGCAGCACACCAAGCCTTCTCACCTCACTAGCAGCAGGCACAGGGGTGACAAACCCTCAAGTCCCATGTACCCCACTACTGAGCAGGAGTTGCACTTGAGATAACTAGGAGGCATTTCAGTATATTTACTCCTCAGCACCTCATCTGTCCAGAGCACATGGATGAGGGCTTCAGCCTGCTGTGCTAAGCTCCAGTGGGAAGGCCATAACTTAATGCTGGAGTTCAGAATGAAGAGCAAGGATGGACTCCTGGATAGTCTCAGTGCAGATACCACCACAAAGGCATTAATCTTTTAACCCTTTTGTAGTTCTGGAAAAGCAATGGATTTAATGCTGGGGCAGCTCTCACCCTAACTGACCTTGCAGTCATAATTTTTTCTTTTCCTCAGACTGTAATATTCCCATAAAATTGTAACTTAAATTCTGCTATAGTCTCATAGGAGGATATTGCTTTTTACAAGCTATGAAGTGACATGTAATGAAAATACATGAAACAGATGAAAGCATCAACTCAAATGCCCTACTAGGTGCTGCAAGTGGTTGTATGCCACTCAGAACCCACTCTTCATTCCTTCAGAGTGGATGACTCCATGCATTTAACACTCAGTTTGGTCTGCACTGCATAATGGGACGTCTCTGTTGCTCTAGTTTGTTCTCTAAGTACCCGGTGCAGGGAAAAAACTCTCATCAAGGAATTGCAAGATGAAGAGAATTTTTGCAGTGGCACCAAAACCACACTAAACAGTAAGACTGAATGTTGGAGCAGAAGCAAGGTATAACGAGACACACTCCACAGTAATCCCACACATTTGGTCAGCAAAGGCCAGGAGAGCTGTCTCTTGCTGCAGGGCAGACTGACCCAGTTGTCTCCTACATTTCACTGCACAATGTTAACATGTTCCCTAGTTAAAAATAAACCTGAGCAGAATAATCATGCAGTGAGGGGCCTCTGTCCTCCGCTTCCCCTCGTGTCCCCAAAGGAAAAGACAGGCATGCAGGAACTTCTGGCTTCAGTGTGCTGCACTGCCTGGGAAGTGCTGCATGCCCTGGTGACAGACATGGCTTTTTAACCTCTCCTTGTAACTCCATGCCACTGAAAAACACTATCAGAAATGAACATTTAATGATAGTGGGAGTAAACCCAACAGCAGCCTGGAAGTGCATCAGCTTGATAATGATGCCCAACATGTAGAGCTGTTTGACCCAAGATGAGACCTCTCTCCTTGCTTGCTGCTCCCCCTGAGATACCCAGCATGTTTTCTTGCAGCAGCCACACAAACCACCCTGCTCTGCAATGAAGGAGCAAGGACAGGCAGCCAGTAGCAACAGACAGCAGAACTGCAGAAGCTGCTTCAGTTTCTTGAAGTTTCCACTATTAGCAAGAGTTAGGAGTCCCTGCAAGACAGCAATTTTTCCCCAGGACCCTGGGAATGGTCTCCTCTCTTGCCATCAACATGGGAAATGGCATCAATGCAGTAACTAGATCAGAGTTGCCCACTCCAGCAGAGAGCTTGGAGTCTCAAAACAATGGTATAACAACACATTATTTGGAAAACATTCCCCTTTGACTTCTAGTTTTTCAGCTAGTATTTAATAACAACAACTTTAAATTGTGGAGGGGGAAGAATTAGGGAGATTCTACACTGAATCAGTGGGTTAAAGCATGGTGCTAATAATGCCACGGGTTCAATCCCTGTGTGGGCTATTCACTCAAAGAGTTGGACTCAACCATCCATGTGGGTCCACTTCAACTAAGAGTATTTTGTGATTCTGTGGCCTCTCACATGATGTCTAACATAGGATTTTCAGCTCTTCACAGTGTGCAACTATGACAGCAGTGCCCTTTGTGTGAGGACAGGCTGGAAGGCCAAGGTCCACACACAGCTGTGAGGAAGAGCAATCGACCTTTGCTGCGCAGCCCAGGCAGATCAACAGCTCTGCAGTAAGCAGGACAGTGCACAAAGCAAACTGGAGAAAGACTTCTTGGGGGTGGGTCAGGGATCTACAAGGAGAAACTGAATGCTCCTCCTCTTATATTTTAAGTCACCACTAACATTTCCTTCCTAGGAACAGGAAAGGGAAATGCAACCCTCATACAGTGCAAAACAAAGCCCTTCCTGGATGTGGCTCCCATGGGTTATCAAACCACTAAAATACAACTGAACTGTGCTCAGCTGCAGATCCTGGTGTTTGAAATTCAAACAGAACAGGGACTGTCCTAATACACCAGCTGCATGAAGGAAAGGAGAGGCACTGCTGACTCCAGCCAGGCCCTTTGCAACACCACACAGTGTCAAGGGTTGAGTTTGCAGACAGCATGTTTTACAGCAGCACAAGATCCCTGTTCCAGTGGGCATCCAATCTCCTTGCAACTGAAACATCCTGACCCCCAAAACCATCCTGCCCCCAAAACCATCGCAACCAGCAGTCACAGGAGTCCCCAGCAATAGGTATCACCTCCCACCAGGGTAGAAGAGGGTGCCTAGATTTGTGCCTAGATGGTAAAAGGTTCTAGGGCTCAAGCCCCTACCCAGAGACAAAGAGAAGGCAGGAAAAGGTGTGCAGCAGCCCAGGAGAAGCCAAGCAAGATACTGAAAGAAGCTGCCGGCAGCCTACGGGTTATCGATGTCCTCACGCAGCACGAGCAGGCTGTAGTAGACCTGGCCTTGGAAGTAGCAGCTGTGGAGGTATTCAGTGAGGGATTTCCTCCAGTTCACATACATCATGTTGCAGATAAACTGGTCGAAACTTTTTAGCTGGAACAAGGGCAAAGAGATGGATTGGGAGAGATAAGTGAGAACAAACAATTTTTTCAAAATGTAATAAAAACTAGCAGTTTGTACTAGTGGGCAGACTTGAATCCTTTGTGACCAGGATCATGCCAGGAGCCACGGGCATCTTTCTCTTCCTCTCCCAAGACACGCGAGCCCCTGGTCTTACCGTGGAGTTCACAACGATCAGAGTCACTGCAACGGCAGTCAGTGTTTTGAATCCGGAGAAGTCCTTGTTCCCTAGGACCTCATAGTACTGGCTGGGGATGACGCCGACCTGGTAAATAACCAGCTGCTCTGGAGGAGAAAGGCAAGCAGGGGAAGGAACTGATGGACTGCGGTGACAAGGCAAAGTGGGGGACCACAGGGAGCAGACGTAGGGTGCAGCCCCCATCCCCACCACCCAGGCTCACCCAGCAAGGCGACACCGAGCAGCGTCAGGAACATGAGGGCGCTCGGGGAGGGCCACCCAGGAAAGAGCACGGCCAGGAGCCGCAGGAACCGCCGCAGGAACAGCCCGTCCAGCCGGGAACCAGCCCTGCAACGGAGGGAGACGCGGGGGGTGGCAGTGAGCTCGGGGGTCCCGTCCCACCCCACCTCCCCTCCGCCACGCCCGGGCCCGGCCCGGCCCGGTCTGTCCTCACCGCCC
>VZRH01005865.1:1025638-1051747 GCA_013397555.1 Urocynchramus pylzowi | reverse complement strand
GGCCTAGGTTAAGGTGGGTCTGAGGCTTTTCCCTCTCCCGCTGAGCGATGCCCCGTTTGTGAGCTTCGGTGGATATGTGGATGTTGGCAGATGGAGCAGGCATCTTGCTGCCTTTGCTGTTTGCCCCTGGAGCTCCTCCGGTGATATTTCTAGCCTAGACAGCTGCTGGAGGCTACCACTTCTGTGCTCCTGCTGTGCGGTCCCGCTGGTTCAAGTATCCTTCTCTCAAATGGGAGCCTGTACACTGGGGTGGTGTGAACCCGCAGCTGGGGCTGGAAAGTGAGCCCCTTTTCCCAGGTGGGCTGGGGTGCATGAACACCCCTGCTCCTCTGGGGTACCAGGGGTCTTTGGCAGTTGGGGCTGAAGTGTCCTGGATTCCTGCTGGTAGGAGCATTTTGGGGACTGGCTGGGGAAACTTGCACTACTGGATGCCACCAGCCCATCAGTTTAGGTGAGGGAACGTGACCTGCAGCTGTTTCCTTATCTGTTTCAATGCAAAAGTGGCCAGGTTAGGTAAAACCTTTATCAGCAGCAAAAAGCTCCCTTAGTTACTTGGTGCTGAGGTGGTTTAGTGAACATTTGTCTGTCCTGTTCAGCATGCTTCCCTGGGGCTGTGCAGGGAAAAGTGTTCCCTTTGCATCAGGTCCTCTGTGCTGAGAGCTGCTGGGTTTGATCTGGCCATGAACCAAGCCCCCCAGCTTGTCTGACTTCTGCTTCTGATTTACCCAAGCCTCTCTGCACCTGCCCCAGGAGCTCCCTGCTGCTGATTCAGCTGTGGGTTTTGCCTTAGGATTGCTCTGGGAAGCAGGAGCTGACAGTGACATTGAGGCTGTGGATTTATTGCTGAAGAAAAGGATTAATGGTCATTAAGCTGTGCCTCTGGCTCTCCCTCTCTCTATCTTCCCCAGTCCATAATGGGGTGGGAAGTGCCTACTAGGAAAGAAATATCAGGGTTGTTGCTGATGCTCTCTAGTCTATGTCAACTATGTCCTCACCCTCTCCAGGGTGAAAAAAAGTCTGTCTTGCCTTTCTTGGCTCTTCTGGTGGGACAGTGCTCAGCAGACCTTGGCTGCTGCAAGGGGAGGTGGCTGGCCCCTAAAGCATTTGACAGACCACAGACAGGGAGGACTTGGACTCTGTCAGCCCTATAGTTGTCCTGAGTTGTGCCTTTGTTTCAGCTCCTCAAGCACATGTCACTCAACATAGGCTTAGTCAAAATTTCTATAAACTGCTTTAAATTTCTACAAACTTCTAGGAAAATAACAATGCAGATCTGACCTGAAGTGACAATTCCGTACCTTCTCAGACCAGGATTTTAGGACAGGTTTATCTTCCCTGCTTCACAGCTGTGTGCATTCTCCTGTGTTTGCCTCTAGTAACTGATGCCCTACAGCTGTGGGAGCAGCTGTAAGAACATTCTGGCCTCTGACATGCAGGAGATTGTGGAGAAGTTCGGAGCAGGGGAAGGGATGCAATTGGTGACTACCTGTGATCTGATTAAAGGCAAGGGGCAGCAGCAGCATGGAGGCTCCTTGCAATGAAGAACTTGTATGTGTCCGTGTGATTCTGTGGCACCTGATGTGGTTTGTTCATGGCCAGGGGCCGTAGATGTTACAGCACTAATAACCATATCTGCAGCAGGGCTGAAAATTGGGAGAGTTCTGGCTGGACATCTGCTTTACTGTAGAGCTGCTGCTTTTCCTGCTTCTGCTGTTCCTCGTGTACCCACAGAGCTGTGAGTGCATAGTGTTACCTGTGAAGTGTTGAAAGAAGCTGAGCTCTGGCTGGCCTGTGAACTGAGCAGGCTGCAAAGTGATGCTGTACATATTAGGCATGATATGAGAATGAATCTTAGGAGAAAAGGGAGATTTGGCTTCTTGAGTGAGGTGTTGTGGTCCCTGTGAGAAAGCTGGCCCAAAAGGGGGAGAGTAGACTGGCTGGGAGAGGCCTGAGCTGGCTGACTGTGAAAGGGTGCTGAAGAGGGCTGCACTGATGAAGCTGGAGCTCAGAGCCATGCAGCCATCATGAAAGCCCCTGGAGTGGTGGGGACAGAACCACATAGGAACCCAGAAGCTGAACAAAGAGGGCAGTGCAGCCCTTTGTATTTCACGAGTGGGAACTGGCATGCAGAGGGAGGTAGGACAGGACTGGGACCGGCTCAGGCAGGGAGGAGTGCTCCATAAAGGCTCTGAAATACCCACCCAGTGCTTGCACTCTGTACTTTTGGGTTGCCTCCTGCCTGGTAGCTCAACTAAAAGAAGCCTTCCTTTTTTGCCTTCTCCTTAGCTGGTGGTGTGTGTCGGCTGAGCAGCAAGTGACATCTAGTGTCGGCTCAGGCAGCAGGAGCCGTGGCTTGGGCTGGCTCTGTCACTTCCATCCCAGGTTCTGTGACAGTTTTTGGTGCATGCAGTGGGTGCAGCTCAGTGCCCTGCTCTGAGGGAGAGGGCAAGCTCCTTGCCCCTTCTTCTGCTGAGCTTGAGCCAGGTGTGTCCATGGCCCCCTACAGGGTGGTTCTGTCACAGGTCCTTTCTTGTAGAGGTGACAAACATTCTCCCTTTGAGGGAAACTCTTCTCTCTGGGTGCTGGTAGGGGAGTAGTAAAATGGAAATGGTGGAACCACTAGAGGGAGAGGTGGATGTAGGGGTGATGTCAGGCCAAAACCAGGTATGCAGTGGTAGGAGGTGACCCTTGGATGCAGTCACTCTTTAGTTTTGCATAGACAAGTGGAGGCTGTGTGCCATATGTGCTGCCCACAGGAGGTCACTGGTGAGCAAGCTGAGCCCATGTTCCACTCCCTGTCTGCCTGGTGAGGACTGGGGCTTCCTCCTTTGTCCTTGGAATGTGCATGGTGACCTTTCCTCTTCCTTTTTCCCCCATCCTGTCCTTTGGGCAGGAGCTGGACTTGGAGCCAGGTCACTGCCAGTCTGGAGTGTGCACTGTCTTCATCTCCAGTGACTTCTTTATTTTTGCCATCCTTCAGGATGATCCAGAGGCACCAGCTGGTGCAGTCTGTGCTGCAGGAGCTCCAGGAAGCCACCGAATGCTTTGGTCTGGAGGGGCTCACCAGTGCTGCGCTGGAGGCAGAGAGGACCTTGTCATCTTTCTCCCTACCTGGTTATTGTGGAAGTCAGTTCCAAGAGGAGCTGGAGGTTGACCGGGTAGCCAGGAGCCTCTATCCTGAGGATGCCCCAAGTAACATGCTGCCTCTCGTTTGCAAGGGTGAGGGAAACCGCCTCTTTGAGGCTGCTAGTGTGCTGCTCTGGGGCAACCCCAGCCTCAGCCTGGAGCTGCAGGTGCGCACTGTGGTGGAGATGCTGCTGCACAAACAATACTACTTGAATGGCATGATTGATTCCAAAGTGATGCTGCAGGCTGCCCGCTACTCCCTCTGCACTGAGGAGACCCCGGAGATGACCAGCCTCCCCATGGCTATCCTGGAAGCCATCTTTGATGCTGATATCAAAGCTACCTGTTTTCCTGGCACCTTTGCCAACATGTGGCATGTCTATGCTCTTGCCTCAGTGCTGCAGTGTAACATCTACTCCATCTATCCCATGAGCAACTTGAAGATCCGACCCTATTTTAACCGGCTCATCCGGCCCAGGAAGTGTGGCCCGCGAACCTCCACGCTACACATCATGTGGTCAGGACAGCAGCTCTCCCGGCAGGTCTTCAAAGCGCAGTACTTTGTGGCTGTGGTTGGCCTGGAGGAGCTGGAACCCACAGTACCTTCACCAGAGCCTCCTGTCCAGCCCATGAAGACCCTCGAGCTGCTGAACAGTGACCCCCAGCTGACCTACTCCAACCTGCGTGACCGCTACAGCATTACCAAGAGCACCTTCTACCGCTGGAAGCGCCAGTCTCGTGAACACCGGCAGAAAGCGGCCGCCAGGTTCGCAGCTAAACACTTCCTCCAGTCCTGCTTTCAGGAGGGCAATATAATCCCCCTCCAGCACTTCCGACAAATGTTTCCAGAAATCTCCCGCTCCACATACTATGCCTGGAAGCATGAAATGCAGAGCATGGTCAATGGTGATACCTCTGCTCTGTCCGAGGCACACAGGTTGCAGGAACTTCACAGGGTTGTCCCAAAAAAGGCTGATGTGAATGAGACAGCAAATCCACAGGGGAGCTTAAAATCCTCAAGTCCTTCCCCAGATCCCATTCAAGCAGGAATCTTTATGCAAGGAGCCAAATCCTACCTGGAGAAATGCATTTCCATGAACACTCTGGTGCCTTACAGATGCTTCAAACGCAGCTTCCCAGGCATCTCCAGGTCCACTTACTATAACTGGCGAAGAAAAGCAATCAAGGAGAACCCCAACTTCAAACACCCCCAGTCGCCCTTGGATAACCAGAAAACTCTAGCTATAGGAAAGCCATTCCTGCAGTTGAAGCCGAGCAGTGCGCCTGTTAGGAAGAGACGGAATGGAGACCGGCCAGCAGCCAGGAGTCTGCTGCAGCTCCATCCTTCTCTGTGCTGGAGAAAGCAGCTGCGGGACGTGGCCAGGAGGCAGGTCCAGCAATGGCAGCTGCCGTTCTGCAAGTACCGCCTGCGCTATCCGTCTCTCTCCTCCACAGCCTACTGGTTTTGGAAGGGCAGTGGCCAACCCATTTGGCAGCATCGCCTGCCCTGGAGCAGCTCCAGCCTGCCGTTGAACCGTGTGGCTTCCCTGGCACCTCCAAGAGCAGATCCAGGCCTCAAACCTCAGTGCCATTTGGAAGTAGCCACCAAGCACGTAGATAAGCCAGTGCCTGCCGTGCCGTGCAACACCGCCGTTTCGGGCTACGCCGTGTCGGAGAGAGCCAACAGCCGGATGTTTGTGATGGATGTGATCGCCACTGCCCAGTTCAAGGCACAGGCCAAGCTGTTCCTGCAGCAGCGCTTTGAGTCGAAGACCTTCCCAACCTACAAGGAGTTCAGTGCCCGCTTCCCCCTCACGGCCCGTTCCACCTATTACATGTGGAAGCGTGCCCTGCACGATGGGCTGACATTGGTGGATGCCTGAGCTGGCCACAGCTCCTCTGCTGATGTGCCCGTTGGCTCTCTGGTGCAGTGCCCAGGCTGGGGCCTCGCTGATTTTTGTTCTGGTTTGGTTTTGTTTTGTTCCTAGTCTCTGGCTTTCTTTTTTGTGTGGTTCAATCAGGTATGGGAGCATCCTCACAGTGCCTATTCCCAGAGGCTGAAGGAGTGGAAGGAGAAGGCATTGACTATCCCAAGGGAGAGGGGCCAGGTAATTTTCCTTTCTTTATGCTCAGAGGATGAGCAAGGGAGATAATACTGTGCCAGTGTCATGGGATGCTGCTGGGCCTCATGAGATGGAGGATGTGAAAGTCTCTCTGCCCCAGGCAATTGCTTGAACGCGTAATGTGGATGTGCAGGATGAGCATAGAGGTGCCTAGCATCTCATCAGTGAGCAGAGTAGTACTGGCTCAGCTGTAGGTGAGGAGAGGTTTGGGGAGTGCTGTTTTATGTAAGAAGCATCTTTGGGCTTTTCCCAGCTAAGGAGAATAAAAGCTTTACTTGGGATCAGTGAAGCTCTGGCTTTTAACACCTGCCTCTGGCTGCCCTGGTCTTTCCTAGATGGAGCAGAGGCTGGTAGATGGGGGGACTTGTTTTTGTGTCCTCACTGTGATCTGTATGCTGGGAATGCTAAGCTAGGAGTCAGTGTCTTTTGCAGGCTCTGGAGAAACTGTCCCTGACCTTTCAGGTCTTGTAGCAATAACCTTTCACACAAACCTTTATTCTCTCAGCTGGCAGCTACCTTACTTTTCTAGGGTCTCTCTTCCCTGATGTCTGGGAGAATGCAGAGAGACTGCAACTTGTGTGCCCAGTGTCCCTGCATCCCCTGTGCTGTGCTGCAAGCAACGTGGATGCATATTTCTCATTTGTAAGAAACTAAAGCAATAAAGACTCTTCCACTCCTAGTCCTGTGTGGTTTCTCACTCTCACTGTGTGAGTTCTGGGCAAGGCTTTCCCCTTCCTCTCCGCTTTCTAAAACTGTCTGATGGGCAGGGAGAGACTGTGCACACCTCAATCCCTGCTCCTCAGAAGGTCCTCTTCTGGTTCCTGGTGGAGAGTGCCTGCTGCTTGATGTCTCCTCTCTGGAGGCCTGGCTGGAGCTGTGCTTTCCCTGGTAAGAGCCTAAGGCTTGCTTTCCAGAACAGATGCAAGGCTGGAGATAACCCAGCGTGCACAGCCCTGTGTGACAGCAGGGATGCACAATGTCTGAGATGGTGGTGGTCCTGCCCTGAAGTGGTGGTGGTGCACTGGGAGGCTGAAGCCACCTGCTTGTACCTCTGCCCTGTGAGCATCTTGAGGTGTAAGGCTGAGGAGGTCTGCCTGACTCCAAAAAGCCTCATCCCCTTACTGTGTGAGTTCTCCTGTGGTGTCTGTCAGCATGGCTGTGCAGGACTAAGCTGGATGTCTAGGGCTGGCTGGTACCACTGGCTGCCACCACTGCTGTGGTGACAACTGCAGTACCTGGTCTTGCTTCCCACGAAGCTGTCAGAACTCAGAGCAGCCTACAGATGTGGGGAGAGAGCTTCCCAAGCTCTGCATTTACAAGGTCAGCTCCTGAGGCTGGGTCAGCAAGACTGACTCTTGTCTTACTCTCAGGCCTTTGACAGGCCCTTATGAGCTTTATTGTAACACATGAGGTGTGGCTGTCCCAAATCCATCCCCCTGCTCTGCCCCACCCCCTCCTCCCAAAATTGCTTGCAAATAACTTTTTTCCTTAAGGTGTCTGGAGCCTGTCACTGGCTGCTGCAGCCCAGTCCTGTTGCTGATGAAGTCTGGCTTCACTCCCTGTGAGCCTCCTAGGCAGAGGGGCCCTATGCTAGAAAGTTCTGCTGAGCTTTCTTCTGCTGCAGCCTGCAGGAGAAGGGGTGCTCAGGGTTGTCCTGTGGTGGGGCAGCCATGTGGAACCAGGGTCTGAGGCATGTCTTAAACCATGTAACTCCTTGTCCTTGGTGATGGTGGGATCTCACCACCACCCATCCCACTCCAGCATGTCCTCTGTGGTCCCAGAGGAGGGGTTCTGAGGCACCTGCTGATTTGGGAAGGGAGGCACATAAGGAGCAGGGAGCTGCCAAGCAGTGCTTGTGCTGCTGCAGAGAGCCCTGGGCTCTGTGTCAGGAAGTAATTGAAGTAATTAGCTGCCAGGGAGGACTCATCCATGAACTCCTCTAAGGGAGTGAGCTGGTAATTACTGCAGAAAGATTACCTATGTCTCCAAACTGCTGGAGGCTGGAGATAGCTGCTTTCAGCAGCAGTGGTGGTTGTGGCAGCAGTTGTGAAAATGGATGGAAGACCCTCCCCAGAGTGTTCCCTACCATGCCTGAGCCAAGGGAAGCAGCAGGAAGGGTGGGTTTTCTGATAGTGGATGGTGCCAACACGGGCCCTATTCGGATGGCCATGAGGCTGGGGCAGACTGTGTCTGCCAGCAGGGCTGGTGCATCTATCAGCATGGCACAGCACAAGGAGTGGTGGTCAGGTGCTGCTGGGGGCAGGTTGGCATCAGGAGAGCCTGGGGGAGCCCTTGTGGTGTGGCCCAGTGCTCTGCAGGCTGAAGGAATGGCTTCTGCTTTACACCACCCAACTCCCTGAGCTGGGAGTGCTGCATGCACCACACCTGGCCAGTTGCAGGATGAGCCTCTTCTGGGTACTGGGCTCCACAACCCTTTGCAAGACAATTTTTACAAGCCCTGGTGAAGAGATTTAGGTGTAATATTTTCCCTGCCCTTAGCTGGATGCCTGGGTGGGGCATGGTGGGGAAAATAATACTCGTTTCCATCCCTATGCCTTGATAGCAGCAGGCCATGTTGGATCACTGCCAGTTGGCAGCACCTAAATGGTGAGTGCTTGTTCATTATTGATGTCATTTGTGGCTGAGCAGAGTTTAAATGGGGGGAAATTGTAGCACTTGATTGGTAAATGTCATGCTGCTATCACACTGAGCTGGTGCTGGGAGGTGAGTCTGAGGCAGGCTCTGCTGCTCCACATCACACTGCCAGGCACTGGAAGGTGAACCTCTCCCTTTGCACCTGGGCAATGAGATTTAGCTCAGGTGTCACCTAAACTCCTTCACAGACAGGTGCTTTTAAATACTGACCCCAGAAAAGATGAAAATTAAAAGGTGACTGAAAAGCAGAAGCTGGGGGGCTGCAAAGCACATAGGGACCAGCCTGTCAAACTTTACCTGTAATTTAGGGCTCTCCTCTGCCCTGCCACTCAGGCATTTCATTTGTGTCCATGGGAGGAGTGTGGAAGATGGGCAGTGCAGTGCAGCAGAGCCTGCCCAGGTGCTGTGGGAATAGTTGATTATGCCCAAGCAAAGCTTTGGGTCATTTAGCTGATACATGTTAGCTCAAGCATGGCTTTGCGTCCAGATTTTGCACAGGCAGCTTATTTGTTGGGGCAAAGAGCAATAATGTTGGTCTTAAAAGGGTTGCATTTCACAGGATAGCTCCTGTACTTTCCAGGGATCATCACATCAGAGTGGAGAAGGAGCAGCAGCAGGAGGATAGAGAAGCCAGAGCTGCCATTTAAAACTGCTCACCTGCTGACAAGCATAGCAGCAATTCATTATCAAGAATATCTGTGTGGGGTGGGCAAAAAACGATGAGAAGAAAAAGAGGAAAAAAAGGGATAATTTTTATCAGTGCCCTGCATAATTCACTCCATAGGTCCAGCACTACAACTAGTGCTGCCAAACCAATTCAGTAGTTCAAACAGAATCCTTTTCCTCCTGTGCCCCAGGGGTATTTGTGGGGAACCATTTGCCTCTGTCCCAGCAGGTTACACCAGCCACTGCCAGGTCCTGTTCCCTGTTCTTCTACCACCTGCTCTGCCTCCCTTCCATTAAAATTCATCTCATGTGCTGTGGCTGAAAATGTCTTCTGGAGTCCAGCTGTGGCCCATCACTGCCCTGCCATTATGCTTCATGAATATTTTTTTTAGTGAAACAATTACCTGAATATCAGATCTGCCTTTTTCATGTTAGAGCAATGGCCCAGGCCTTTCCCTGGTTGCTGCCAGCTGAGGACCTGCCTGCCTGCTGCAGCAATTCCTGCTGGCAACACCTCATTGCATTTCCCTGCATTTCATCCCATCTCCACCACTCCTGCCTTCAAGGTAGCCCAGTTTCTCTACTCTTCTTCTGTATTTCAAAACCCTCCTAATTTGTCTCATTAGCAAATGACACTAAGGTATGTAGCCAATGACACTTTCCTATGCCAGCTTGCTAGTGAAAATATGGAAGATCAATCCTCATATAGATGCTCAAGGATCTTGCCCTCCAGCCCAACTGATCTTCTAAAATATCAACAGCCCATTAATACCTGTCTTAGCTTTCTTGGGCCGTCCCCCACCTGACAACTCTTGGTGTGGTTCCATCCCAGCAGTTTGGCCAAGTTCCAGATGCAGTGTTCCCAGCCATTCCTCTTCCAGAAAACAACTACGCTGATGTGCAAGGCTATTTTAGCACAGTCAACATCTGGAAAATACTGCAGTTTTGGAGAAAGTACTCAGGTATGAAAGCACTTTAGGAAGCAAATTTTCCTTTTTCTAGCCTAATACTGTCAAGAGTTTGGTGCCTATGCCTAGACTTTGATATACTGTTTTGAGGATGGCATTTTAGCAGATTCTGCACTTAGATTTGCATTTCATTTCTCCTCCCCTGGCATTTTCCTTTACTGATCTCCCCATTCCTGTTCCAGCACTTTGGTAACTGTAGTGCTGGGAAAGGTAGGAGAGCTGTGGCAGGATGGACATACACTCCTGCCAAACTCAGGTGCTTGAGAATAAAGTTTATATCTTCAAGGCACTTCCATAACTGTGTGAGTCTGGGCAGGGAGCCTGCCTGGGTGGCTGCAAGGACTCCTTGCCCTTTGGGCTGTCCCTCAGCTCTCTGTGCCAGGAGAAGGCAGCCCTCTGCACTGTGACTTCGGTGAGAAACTGGGATTGACCCTGCCTGGCGTTGCAATTAAGCGACAAGATTTATTAAAAAATGAAGTTGGCAAATACTAAAAGGATTAAAAACTGGTTAAACACTGTGTCTCTAAAAGTAGATGGAGCAATTGCAGAGTGGGGGCATTTCTGCTGGGAAGCCTTCAGAAGATGGGGGCAAGTTGAGCACAGCCCTGCAGCCAGAAAAGCTCCTGAGCAGAAATGGGCAGGAGTGGGGCAGGGTGGGGGGAGAAGAGAGGCTCTTCCACCACTGCTCCCATCCCATCCTCTTCCACCACTGCTCCTCATCCCCATCCCACTCTCTGTCATAGCTGGAGGGGCAGCAGCAGCTTCTCTGCTCAGAGGAGATTTGCCTGCTGATTTTGGGTGGAGAGACACAGGCTCTGTCTGGCCTAGGAACTCCCAAGTTGGGTGCTTCTGACACCTGTTAGTCTTGCTTCTCCAAATCTTCTGAAGTACCATCAATGAGAATATTTACATTGCATCTTCAACATACACCTACTAAAGGGTATTTATGGAGCATCTGCAAAGGCCTTCCTGGCTTCTGAGATCCAGCCCAGACATCAACTAGAGCAAAACCAGGGTCAGCTCATATGAGCAGCACACCTGCAAATGCAGTCCCCAAATGTCCCTGTGCCTGGACACCACCAGGACATGGAGTGGAACAGTGGAGAGGAGGCTGTATTGGTTACAGTCCCTTGGCACCACAAGGGATACATGAGCAGTGGAGGGTGGTGCCAGCACCCTCCTGTGTCACCCTCACTAACCAAGCCCCTCCAGAGGCATCACAGCAAGCCCTGTCATGCACCAGTGACCATGGAGACTGTGCCTTGTCCTCAGCAAGGTGTCCCCACCTAGTGCTCTGTCCCCTCTGCACAGCACTTGTCCTCTTGCCCCATGGGGACAGCTTGACCCCAGCAGTGTGTCCTGGCATGTGTGGCTGCTGGAGTCTGTGCAGGAGTGAGCTGGTGCCTGTGTGTGTGGTGAGAGCAGAGGTAATGAAGCTCCTCAGCAGCTGATGCCTGCCTGAGCAATAGCTCTTAATTGGCTTCTCTGCAAAAATCCTCTCCCACCAGCCCCAGGAGAGATGGCATTGCCACAGGCTGTGCTCCCCATACTTCTCTCCACTGCAGGCTATTTTTGGGGACCAAAGAGGAAAAGATAAATTATGTGAAGAGTTGCACTGCTACATGATTTTTAAAGGGTTTTTTTTTGACACAAATAAAAATTTGCCCTGCCTCAGATAATTAGCTATTTCCTTACTGGATTACTGTGAAGGGAAAACACTCACTATGCTATTAAGTGAGCCAAAGGACTCACTCTGCTTTTATTTCCCCGTGTCTCTTTCCTCACCATCCTCCAGATGAGAGATGGGGGTGAAATAAAGGCAGTTCTGCTCCACCAGCATGGTTGCAATTCCACCCCCATGGATGTTGGTGAGAAAAGCAGATGATGGCTTTGCCTCTGCAAGGGGCTTTGTCCTCCCAGGGAGTGAGGGTGCTGGAAGGACAGCAGCAGGAAGGACACCCCATATCCTGCTCTGGTAGTTTCCCCATCACCCACCTTGGGGCTGACCCCAAGGAGGGGCAGGTTGGCTGGGGGTGTGTGGGAGGACCAGTGTCCCAGTGGATCCCATTGGCTGGGGACAGCGTCCCACAGAGGTTCTGAGTCCCCCACAAACCACACCAGTTCTTTGCCCCTTCGCCATCCTCTCACCTCATCCCTGTGGGAAGAGGAGTGAGACCCAGCATGGCCCCATCCCAGCATCCCCCATCAGTACTTCCCAGCTCCTGTTTGTAGCCAGTGAGACTGTTTTGGCACGCCACAGCCCTTGCTGAGGGGTGAGCAGCGGCAGCGCAGCAGGCGGCGGCTCAGATGTACCGATCGCTCAGATCTGTGCTGAGGTGCTGGTGCTTCTTTCCTCAGCAGCTTTCTTCTGGCTGCATCCCAGAAGGAGGTAGGATTCAAAGGCCACCCCCACCCTTGGCACAGGCTTCATCCACCCTGTCCTTAGCTGCTTCTGAAGAGAGAGGCCTGCAGGAAGGGCTCACCTTGATGCTGTGGAGGTTACAAAAGGAGCTCAAGCTGGAAGACAATGTATTTTCCACTGCTGTGAAAAGAAACCAAATCCCAATACACCTCAGACAGTGCTGCTCTGAGCTCCTGGCTGAGCAAGGAGCATCTCCAAGGCAGGGGAAGGATGGAGGGGATCTTCAACCAGTCCAGGGAGTGGGGCTGGCTTGGTCCTCACAGCAAGGACTGTCCATGTCTGTCACTTGGTGTCACTGGCTTAGGATGAAGGCTGGTGATACTGGTGGGGCAACTGAGCCAGGGCATGGGAATTTGGGGAGCAGTGGGGAGGAGGGTGATGGTACAGGGTTGCTGAGGCCAGGGGGTTGAAAGACCTGTGCTGAGGGTGCCAGTCAGTACCTGTGCTCACAGGGACAGGCACCTGCAGCCATCTGGTGGGGAACTTGGTTACAAACAGATGTCCCAGTCATGAATGGAGAAGAGGGAGTTGTTCTGCTGTGTCATGGAACTCTTCAGTACCACTTGTGGTTATTTTTTAGAAAGCTCTGGGATGCAGACAGGGACAGCAAGTTGTGGTTATAAGGACATCACTGTTTTACCAACCCTCCTCCACCCCCATCTCAGAGACCCCAAAGTCTCCCTCATCAGCCACCAGAAATCTCATTTTGTCACTGCCCCTCTACACGAACAAAGATCAACTTTGCACTTTCTGCCCTTTGCCAGGCTCCCTCCATTCCTTCTCCTTTCTGGGCTAGACATGTTGCCAGGCCAGAACTTGAGGCTATTCCTCCTTCCCCCAAAATTTCTGAGTATCCCCTATGGGATCTGGGCCATTACAGAGCTCTGCTGCTGAGCTGAGAGTCCTGGTTGGGAGAGGGACCCTTCTCTGGGAGGACAGGAGGAAGGGGGTGAAGAGTCACTTCTTCCACACCCACTGGTAGTTTAGTTTAAATTTTTTGGTTTTTAAGCTCAGTCAAATTTCTGCAGCTTGAACCTTCCCTGACTGCTGTGTCTTGTTGCCTTTTTGCTTCCTTCCCTTCTGCTTAGGCAGCTACAGCAGACGCTGTGAGTCTATAATAAGTTATTCAGCAGTGATCATGTTCTTCCTAGGATTTAAATTTCCACATGTTTCCCTTCAGGCTGTTTCCAACTAATTTCTGCATTTGCATAATGCCCCCCTTAGGGATGCTCTGGCACAGCCCCTTCTCCCCCGCTTTGACAAGTTCATCAGAGATTCAGGCTATTAGTGGAAAAGACTCTAATTCTGTTGGCCCTTTAGCCTGCTCCTTCCCCATATATCTCCAATTAAAAAAAGACAAAGGAACAGTTTGGGGTTCAGAGGGACGGAATGCCCATGGGCAGTGGGCTGAAGACTGCTGGACCCCCCACCCTTGCAAGTCCCTGGAGGGAACCAGCTGGAAGAATTGCAAATTCAGAAGCAAATGCTGTATCTTATTGTAAATTCTGGTCTGGCAGCCCAAATAATTTTGTCTCGACCAGAATCAGCAGGGAGCCCCCACCCCTGCTGATTCTGGGGTACTTGAAAGGGAGAGATGAGGAGGGCTTTAGATGGGACAGCACTGAGCTGGGGGTGGTGGGGCTGATCACCCCTGCTGCAGATGCACCCACTGACACCCCCTCTCCTGAAATAATGCTCTTGCTTGGTTGTTTGAAGGGATAGACATCCAGGAAGGCTGAGCACATGCAGGAGAGGGGAATGAAAACCATCACATGGGTGCCAGGTGAGTCTGCCCCTTATTACTCTTTTCTAAGGCCACCTCATCTCTTTTGGACATGCCAGCCCTTCCCTACAAATTCTGCCTCTCTGTCCACCATCAGAAGCAAGATCTGCTTATTTCCTCCTGATGTTTATATTTTTCTGCCCCTCATCAAGCAGATTTTATGCTTCTACTACACACAGATGCTCCAGTCTCTCTCCCTAATTTTTGTCCAACTACACAGGGGAAAAAAAGCCTACACCACCATCCTGCTCTCGGTGGTACTTGCCCACTGTGATCTACACTGAAATACACCTTCCTCCAAGATGCCCAGACACCAGCTAGATTATACCTTCCTTCAGGAACAGGATAAGCACCTCCAGGTTTAAGTGAGAGCGGCACTCTTGTGAAGCTCGCCTCTTTGATAGCCAGCTCCACATTATTATAAACAGAGTCTTTTCTCCTGCTTTTTTTATTAGTTCTTCCATGTTAAAAAACATAATGGGAACTTTCAGACCAGCTTCTGTACAGGTCTCTGATGCGCTTGTCTCTTTTATGGCTCAAGTACAATGGCAATTGCAGACATTAACATGCTTCTTTAGGATGAAATGTACATTTGAATGGCACCCAGCTGGAGGAACATGCTGCATCTCTTGCAAAGCTGGCTGCAGCCTGCCTAGAAACTCTGGGAAGGGGGTGAGGGATGCCCAGAGTCTGCCTGCAGTCTCCTGCACATGGGGAAGAGAGGCAACAGGAGAGCTGGAGAGAGGAGGGATGGTCAAAGGGAGATGCTGGAGAGTGAGGGGTGAGGCATGGCTTCTTAACGCCAGCCCTCTGGGGCAACCACTGCCTTTATGCCCACTTCTGAAGCATTTAATGTGTTGCTGACAATATACAAATAAGCAAAAGTAAGATGGGGGATGGGTGCTTGGTATTTCCTTGTTACCAGAGGCTTTTGGATGGATGGAGATACCTCTCTCCAAGGCATGGGAAGGAGTGTGTTGAGGTCACCCTGTGTCTCAGGCTCCTTCCACGTCTCTTCCTTCTCTGGATCTCATCCCCTCACAAACAGCACTCCCACCCCAGATTCTGCAGGTTTTGTCAGCCTTTTCTTTCCATTCCTCTTTGTGTGCAGGGCCCCGACCTAGCACAGGCCAGCACCCCTCCCAGGACATTTCTTAGGTAGAGATTTCCATTACAAATCTTTTGAGGGCCCAGCACTCTGGGACAGCAACCTTATGAGGGCTCGGACTTGGGATCATGGCAGTCACTATTAACACAGAGAAAACCTTGCTGTCTCTACCAGCTTGCGCCAACAACGGGAGAGATGGTGTGCAACCACCAGCCTGCTTTCCTCCTTGTTTCTGATTTGGGATAGACCAGCAGCTGGGATGTTCTCCTGTGGATCAGGGGTCTGTCTGCAGAGGGATGCAGAGAGCATGCCTGTTGGTCTTGTCCATGCTCTGTCCTCCTACTTCACTGCAGCTGAGGGGTCAGGCCACCCCATGGCACTGAAGTGAGAATGTTGTCCCCATCACAGGAGTCTGGAGACCCCACCAGGATCTGGCCTCCCAGAAGCAGCAGCAGCAGTCATTCCCTGGCACCACATCCCCTCTTCTCCCTGTGTGTACCCTTCATGGGCCAAGCCTGGGCAAGTGATGGATCTCCCAGCTGCGGGGCCGAGAAGGGAAGCTGTAGCCCCAGACTGGGGTGGTCGCACCAGCCCAGCAGCAGCGTGTGGTTTCTCTCCTGCACATCTTCCACCAGGCAAATGTGCTCCTCCTTGTCCCAGCAGCCAGGCTGGTGCTCGATTCCCTGTTGTTAGATGGTCTCATGCCACAGCCTCAGGGAGAACGGGGGTCTACTGTTTGTCTGACAGAGGAAGAAACCTGCACAGGACATCCATGCTGGGGCCTGCTGTGCAAGCAGCCCTTGAGGCACCGGTGCTCTGTGCTCCGCAGGAAAGCTCAATCCCAGAGGGGCCAGCAGCCAGGGATGGCAGTGACATGCAGGTGGCAGCTACACGTGGCCCCCCTTTGAGAGATAAGCAATCAGTGCTACCACCACCCCGATGTACACTCCTGTGCCAATGGTTATGGAGAGCGCGGCAAGGAAGAGAGCGCGGCGGGAAGCTGAACTGGCCAGATGAAAATCTCCTTTGGAGACAGCCTTGCTGGTCTGGAAGGAGAAGAAATGCTTGTTGCTCACAGCTGTACCAACCTGGCCTTTAACCAGCATGCAGTTGTTTCATTACTGAGCCAGTGCTTCTGGCCCCTGCACCCCATGGAGGCTGGGCACAGACAGCAAGGTGTCTGTCACTCGGGGAGGGCTCAAACAGCAATGCCACCTGCACACATTTCCCTGTGGATTTTGCCTCCAAGGGAAGCATGGGCTTCAGCTGCTTGTCTGAAAGCACCTGTGTGAGCACACAGCCAGAGCTGTGAGTGGGTGGCTGGAGTCTTGTAAGAGCTCAGTGCATGGGGTGATGGCTGTGTGGTGCTGACCAGGTACCAGTGCACCCTATGCAGAGGTGTAACGAGAGCTGCCTAGGCTCAGGGAGCTGACTCTTGGTGGCATGGTCTGTTGGTCCAGCTGTGCTGCCACCTGATTTTTCCTACATGGGGTTTTCAGCTGAAGCCTATTTGCTGTTGAAGGGCTGATGAAACCAGCAGAGGAGACAGCTCTTTATCCCTCTGGAAAAGGATGGCAACTTCCAGCTTCTCTGAGTGCTCAGAACATATTCCAATATGCTCTTGTTACCTGCAACTTGAGTTCAAGTTGCCAGGTGGGCATCAATGCACTCAGTGTGCAAAAACACCAAACAAAGATATGGTCCTTGCCTCAGTGAGTGAACAAAGGGGGTAGTCATAGAAAATGGAGCTAGATATATGTTGCCCCACCTACATCACCATGTGGACAGTGCACTGTGCTATCTTGCACTACATGGAAAAATGTGAAATCAACTGCTCCTTGGGGTCCTAATCAATTAATGCTTCCCCTGCCTCTCACCAACTCTGTGCCAGGAACTCATGTAATATATTTTACCACCTCTGTTCCTATCCTCTTGATTTAACCTCTTAATGCCTCCTCCCATCTATTCTTGTTCTATGCAAATGTGGGGTAAATCCTCTGGCTCTGCATGAATTATTCTGGGTTAACAGCGATGTAAGTGAGCCCAGGCTCCAGGCTAAGCCCTCAGGGATGCAGCAGCTCCTGTGAGCTGCTGCAGCCTGAGGGCCATTGACTCTCCAGCCTCTGCCAGGCTGGCATTGGCTCCTACAGGTTAGCCAATGTGCATCAGAAACTAGTACAAGAGAGGAGCTGTAGTGTGATAGGCACCCCAAGCTCCCCTTTGCATCCAGCCTCCAGAGCAGCCTGGCTCCTGTGGCATGAGCTGCCTCAGTCTGGATCATGGTGTAGAACCTTCACATTACTGCAGAATGGGAGGACAGGTGGAAAAATGCCATTTTCCTGAACCTGTCTGGAGGGTGAGAAGCTGGGCAAGGGGCCAAGAGGAGCCCCAGTTCCCTAAATAACAGCCAGAAAACCCAAAGGAAAAGCCTGACCTCCAGTAACCCAGACCAGAACAGGAGGGGTTCCAACCCCACAACAATTGTGGAGACATCCAGGAGCACCCTTTGTCTCAGCCCTCAGAGTTATGGCCATGGCACAGAGATGAGCCCTAGATTCAGAAAGGTGTCGGTCACCTCCATGGGCTGCTGAGGCTTCAGGGCCCCTGCTGTAGCACTTGGCACATGCAGGCAAGCAAAGGGATTCCTTACCCCTTGGGAGAAGTAGAAGGCAGCAATCCCCAGGGGCCAGAAGCAACACAGCATGGAGAAAAGGGCCAAGCCCAAGTGGTCCCGGGGGGGCAGCATCAGGAAATGATCCTCGCTTTCGCTGTCGCTGGAGGAGTCGCTCTGCAAAAGCAGATGGATTCAGCACGTGCCCACCTCCCCGTGCCTCCCTGCAGGCTGCACCTCAGCTCCCAGCTCCCACTCTCTCCTGGTCCCGTCACATGTTCTCATACAATTCCCACTGGCAAATTCAAGGAGTAAATTTCAAAAATATTTTAGACTCTTCAGCGTGGTTTGATGAGGAACAACGTAGCTCAGCAAATTGGATTCTCGGCTCCCTGCCAGAGCAAATGCTGGGGGTCTGGGATTTCCCTGCATTAGAGAGAGTCTTAAGCTGAAATATCTTCAGCTTTGGCAGAACTGACTGTTTGTCAGCTTAAACAAACTTAAACAGAGTGACTTATCCCCATTAGAGTCTAGGAGATCAATATCTTGCTAAAGTAATTTAGGAAGTGAGGGAAAGCATTTGAAGTGGAGCCTCCATTGCAGGGGCAGCATGCCCTGTCCCCTTAGTGAGTCACTGCTCAGTGGCTGTGGTGAGCCCTCTTGCCTTTGGGCACTGCTGGGCCAGCCTCAGACCACCCTGCAAGTGATGTGCCTTGGTGGGGAAGGGATGCAGAGGTGGGGACATCCCTGCTGCCATCTGAACAGGCTACGTCACCAACACCAAAAGAAGCAGAGCTGTGCTGGGTCATCAGGCATAAGCTCCAGTGAGCTCTGGGACCCTCTCCCACTTCTCAAGATCCTGGATGATGCTTCCCAGCCTTGGCACCACTGTTCAAGCCATGGTGGGGCACAGCACAGCAACGAGGCTGCTTTGTCAGCTCTCAGTCTTCCTGTGCAGGATTCATCCTGTCTTCACATATATATAAAGCTTTCTCAGCTGCTGCCATCAAGCATGTGAATTTTGCTGTTATGCAAGAATTGCTGTTTCTCTTTAGCTCAAGTGCCACAGCAGCGGCAGGCTGCCCTTCTCAAAGCATTCCCATTTCCCAAGGGTCCCACAGAGACCCACCTCCCTTTTGCTCCCAGCAGCAGGCAGCCAGGCTTCTCTTAGGGAAGCTGACTTCCTTCTGAGGTCAGCAGTGAGGAAAAAGGAGCAGAAATTATTAGGAGGAAGAAGAAATACTTGGTGCACAGGGAGGCTGGTGAGGCAGGAGATGGTAGGATTTGGGGGGGAGTTCTGGGTAAAGAAGGGAGAATAAATTATCAAGAATTTGAGACAATGTCCAGAAAGATTGACCACAGGAGTTCAGTGCTATCCTACCTGTCCAAGCTCACCTCATACTCCTGGAGCTCCTCTTCCTCCACCTCATAGGAAACAGTTTGGATACGGATGTCGCTCTCTACCAGGCAGGACCCTTGTGCCTCTTGCCCTTCAGGAGCTTCAGATGAAGGCTCTTTGCTTTCTGTGAAAGTGGTCTCGCAGCTCTCCATCTTGCTGTCCTTGGCCTTGAGAGCAGTCTCATCCTTCACAAGGATGAAACTGGGGCCGTACAACGCTTCAACAGCCAGCTGCAGGGAACTGGCATCCAGCAGCTGGTGAGTCCTGGCCCCAGCGGTGTTTTGGAATATGTAGGAATAGAGTTTCCCTTGGCAGCGATGGCTGGGGTAGTCCTGGCTGTGGTGCTGGTGGTAAGAATAGCTGCTGCGAAGGTGGCCGCTGGCTTTGGCCAAGAGCGGGTTCTGGAGCTCGCGCACGCTCTCCATGCTGCCGGCGGCGGCGCTGGGGAGATCCTGCAGGAGCAGAGGGGTGGGAGGGAGTAGGCTGTTATTCAGCAAGGCAAGGGAGCAGAAAAGCACAGCCAGTGCCAAGAGGCTAGTGGGAACAGAAAAATTTGGCAATACTGGAGAAAACGAGACCCCTCCCCACCTCTGCACAGCTTGACTGCTATCTCCAGGTGCAGACAGCAAGATAAGGGCGAAGCACTGCAGTAAGGTTATCTGCTTCAGGCTGGATTCACACGAGGACTTGCTGTATCTATAATGCATCTTGGCCATGTGCAGCCTGACAGGAAAGGATCTAGTGCATCTTTTCTGCTGGCTCACAATCTGTGCTGTGGCAATGACTGACAGCACAGAAGTAGATAAGAGATTGACAATCATTCAAGGAGCCTCCCTGACTTCCCAAAGTAGAGAGTTGCATGGTGAATTATATCCCAGTGGACATTACACATACACCCAAGTGGCTCTCAGGTGCACGGGAAGTTCTCTAGGACTCATCCAAGGCTGAACTGGGGCTGAGGCAAGTGCAGTGAGCCCCCAAGGGAAGCCAGGGGGCTGCTGTGAGGACATGGAGGTGGTGCTTAGGCTGGGGTGGGAGTGCTGGATGCTCAGCCAGCAGTGAGGAGGAACAGAAAGATGTGGAGATTAAAGGGGAGACTCCATGGGGTTTGGTCCACTTTGAAATGATGAAATTTTAAGTAAATGATCCATCACATCAAAGTGCTGTTTAAACCAGCTCCACCCCCGGGTACAGCGGCAGCCAGACAGCCTTGGCTCTGGGCCACCAGCTTCAGAAAAAGCTGAGTCCAAAGGAGATCCTCAGCTACAAATGTCAACATGGGTTTCTTCCTCAGGGAAATTCACCTCCCTCTCCCTTCCTCCATTTCAGAGTGCTGAAGGCTTGTACTGCTCTCATTTTTTTTCTCCCATAAACATTTTTCAGATGAAATATTTCCACCCCTTTCCTTCAGAGGAGCATTTACTATTTTGGCTTCCCAACCCACCTTGGAACAAAGAAAAAGTACAGTGAAATATCAGCATTCTCCAGAGAGAGAAACAATTACTTTGCCCTCTCCACTACCTGAGCCCCAGCTTTTACAGTCTCTTCAGCATTTTCCCAGCTCCCAGACCATGCCACCTCATTGCCTTGCAACCTCAAATGTTCTTGTTCTCCTTAGAGACCTGGGTCCCTGACTCCTCTGCAGGATGCTGTGCAGCAGGGTCACACTTCCTCCTGCTATAAGAATCCCTGAGGTGCACTAGGTTTTCTGATAGACAGCACATCACCTTGGCTTTAAATCTCAAGAGGGAAATATAAATAGAGAAACTGAAGACTTTAGAAACTGAAAAGCCACAGTGGTCCTGTTTTCTTGGCCAAGCTCTACCACATCATGCAGAAGGAGAGCCGTGCATGGTTTTAAATGGACCTGTCCATTGGCTTTGTTTGGGCAGCACTCATCACATTTTGGAAATCCGCTCAGGAAAATGGAACTGTTCAAAAGCCCTCTTGTGCTGCTAAAACACTGTGCATTTTGGTGAATGCCCTTCATTTCTCCCTTCCCAAAACCATTCCCTGCCTTCCACAGTCTCCCACCTTCCTTATAAAGCTGGTAGTGGCTCGTGCAGCAGATGGCCATCAAGTATTTTCAAAATATTTAAGGGAGATGCCTATTTATAGCAAAGATGCTTTTATTTTCTGCACAGACACAGAGAAGCTCAAAGCTACTTCCCAGTTTTCAGGCAAGGAAACCACAATCCTCTTCTTTGCTTACCTTAACATGCAAATTATATTTCTAATAAAATAACCTATTTTTTAACAAAACCGTAAAGAGAGACCAGTCACCTAGTGTCACTTGAGAGCAGCAGCAACCAAAGCAGGAGAGAGAGAAAATTGACAGCTTTAGTACAGCATCCACACCTTATTTCAAGAAATGATTCTGGCAGCAAGCTAGGGTAGGAAGGAACGGGATCTTGCTGAGAACTGCTGAAGGGAGTCAGTTCCAAATGTGCTGAGAAACACCAGCAGACAGACCACGGGCAGGCTGCTGGCCACTGGGCAGCAGGTGCTGCCTGTGTGGAAGTTGCTGTGCTTCTCACTTGGGGTCCTCAGCAACAGGTTGGAGAAGGAGCAGAGCTGCACAGAAAAGCCATACATTCACAGCAGCAAGCACTGGGAAACAGAGAGTGGGAGGGGGAAAGAAGGGAGAGGAGCTGGGAGGAATTGGAAACCTAAAAGGCAGTTTGGCAGGTGCCAGGGAACCAGTGTGGGAAGAGTGCCTCTATGCAGCTGGACTGCTGCTGGACATGGACTCTGTTGAGTCCCAAGGGATGCTACAAGGGCTAGTGGGAGATGTCTCACTGACCTGGGCTGTGGGGAAGAGGCAGCGAGGGCTTGCAGGCAGCAAACATCCTAGGATGAGCATACCTTGGAAAAGTAACAGTGTGGGTATCAAAAGAAATCACAGGGAAAAACTCCTGAAGAATGAGGAAGTCTGTGAATGTGGGCTGGGCAGGGGTGAGGCTTCATCCCAGGGAAGTGGGGTGAGCTCAAACCTTTCTGATCCTTCAAACTGTCCTGGAGCTGTCCTTAGAGCAGAGCCAGGATTTTGGAGCTGCTGCACAAAGCATGGATAGGGCAGGGCTATAACTAGAAGGATTTAGCCTGTCCTAGTCCTGTACCCTCTGGAATTAGAAAAGATTTACTTGTACTAAAGTCTCTTTTTCTTACTGCTTTCTGCTCCTGGGAGTTGGGGCTCATGCTCTCCCTGGGAGACTGCAGGGACAAGGGGAAAAGTGCAGAAGAAAATCTCACAGTGCTTCTGATAAATAAAGCAGAGGAGCCACCACCTGCATCCTTCATGCCCAGTCCTGGCATTTGTCAGCAGTGGGGAGGGGACAATGAGGGCCAGTGTCACCACACACTTGCAGCAGAGTGCTCAGCCCTGCTTGAAAGCAGCCAGGCTGAAACCTTCCTCTCCAATAACAGTGAAGATGTGAAAGGGTTCCAGTACCAGAGGGGTTAGAGATGCTGCCCACTCCTCAGTCACCAAGATCAGCACATCACATAGGGGCCATGTACCCAATGGTCTGGCTTTGCAGGTGTAGACAAGGGCCACCAAGCCTCTAGAGATGACATTAGAGAGGGAGTGTCAGAGAGGGTGGGGACCAGCCCTGCGTGCACATGTGCAGGGAAGGGGAGAGAGCAGCCCTGCAGTTATCCCCAAACCCCATTTGGGTTATCTGAATCCTACAGGGAATTTAGCCACACAGGGACTTAAAAAGGGAAGCCTAGTGATAAAATAAGCCTGGTGATAAAGAAAGCCTGTTAATAACCAAGCTTGGGGAAAGAGGAACGAAGTCAGAAGATGAAAGCAAGAAAGCAATAAAAGATGAAATTGTCAAAGAGTGGCCATTGTCAGTCTTGATTAGCAGCAAGACTGGGTAGCATGCATGTCCATCAGCCCCATGGGGCTACTCTGGGCAGCACTGGCAGCACGTAATGGAGGTGAGATGCTGCTGTGGGCACGGGGATGCACACACACAGATGTGCTGCTGTGTACACAGGGAAGCACACACACAGATGTGCTGCCAGGTGCACAGGAGGATGCACACACACAGATGTGCTGCTGTGTGCACAGGAGGATGCACACACACAGATGTGCTGCCAGGTGCACAGGGGATGCACACACACAGATGTGCTGCTGTGTGCCCAGGAGGATGCACACACACAGATGTGCTGCTGTGTGCCCAGGAGGATGCACACACACAGATGTGCTGCTGTGTGCCCAGGAGGATGCACACACACAGATGTGCTGCTGTGTGCACAGGAGGATGCACACACACAGATGTGCTGCTGTGTGCACAGGAGGATGCACACACACAGATGTGCTGCTGTGTGCACAGGAGGATGCACACACACAGATGTGCTGCTGTGTGCACAGGAGGATGCACACACACAGATGTGCTGCTGTGTGCACAGGAGGATGCACACACACAGATGTGCTGCTGTGTGCACAGGAGGATGCACACACACAGATGTGCTGCTGTGTGCACAGGAGGATGCACACACACAGATGTGCTGCTGTGTGCACAGGAGGATGCACACACACAGATGTGCTGCTGTGTGCACAGGAGGATGCACACACACAGATGTGCTGCTGTGTGCACAGGAGGATGCACACACACAGATGTGCTGCTGTGTGCACAGGAGGATGCACACACACAGATGTGCTGCTGTGTGCACAGGAGGATGCACACACACAGATGTGCTGCTGTGTGCACAGGAGGATGCACACACACAGATGTGCTGCTGTGTGCACAGGAGGATGCACACACACAGATGTGCTGCTGTGTGCACAGGAGGATGCACACACACAGATGTGCTGCTGTGTGCACAGGAGGATGCACACACACAGATGTGCTGCTGTGTGCACAGGAGGATGCACACACACAGATGTGCTGCTGTGTGCACAGGGAGGACACACAGGTAGAAGCATACACGCACAACTTGGGCTCACCTGGGAGGAGGCAGAGACTAGCTGCGGTGCCCTAGCTGAGCTGAGCCACTGCTGCAGCTCTGCTGCTGCCTGACAGCTGCTGGCTCCCCGCCGAGCTGCCTCCCCCTGTGCGCGGCTGCTCCTGTAACCAGCCGGCTGTGCGGGCCCCCACACTCCCCAGCCTGGCTGCAGCAGTCCCCAGCAGAGTGGGAAATGCACAGCTGTGTTGTGTACTCTCAGCTTCTTAAGGCGAGCACTGGGTAAAATGAGCCAAAACAAGGCACGAAAATAAAGAGGTAGCAAATTTAGCTTTGTATTTCACAGATCTCACCTCCACACCACATCCCCTGAGGCAGTTCTCAGAGGGACCCTTGGCACAGATGCCGGCTGTGATAAGCCAGCTAATGATGAATTAAGTAGCTGTTCCGGGAATCGATCATCATTTAATTGCCCTGTCAAGCAAACACTCTGCCTTGCTTCCCGGGCTCATTAGCAGGTTGTGGCTGTGGTGCATGTCCCCAGACTCCAGAGTGAGAAGGTTGGCCCACCCTGGCTGAAGGCTTTCCCCTTCAGGACAGCACCAGGAGAGGTAGGTGCCCTCAGGTACTGGTGTCCTGCTGCACTGCCGTGCCCTGGCTGCTCCGAAGGCAGGGGACAGTGTGAATACCTGTTCCTGATCCAGCTGATGTTAAGCAGCACCATGGCCAGGTACAGCTGCCATAGCCCTAGGGCATATGTGGACCCACTCTGAGGTAGAGGAAAGCATAGGAGATTTGTCGAGCACTTGTCCCTGAGCCCAGACCTTCCTAGAAGCTCCCAGGATGTGCTTTGGATCTTCTGAGCAGAGGCCCAGGTCCAGTCAAGACACAGAACCTCTGCCTCAGGGCATCCAAGCTTGTGATTCTGACGAAGAGAAAACCATCTCACAAAAGCTGCTGAGAAGCAAAGGCTCAGCATGGCCTGGGCAGCTGTCATTTTGGAAAGGGGGGTGAAGGAAGGGCTGTGAGAGCTCATGGACAAAGTGTCTGGCAGGAGTGGACCAAGCCCTCTCTCAGCCATAGGAGCCCGTGCAGCAGCATGGACCCCTGGCATGCCTCAGCCCCGAGCCCTGCAGGGTGAAGCACAGCTCAAGGGGAGAAGGAAGTGCTCTCATCAGCCCCACAGACACGACTGCAGAAAGCAGTTTGGCTCCAGCACTGAAGCACTCCATGGGTGCTCGCCTGACAGCACTGCTTCTGGCTTGGGCACAGCACAAGCACATCGATTGAGGGGCTGCTCATCCCCGGGGTGCAGCACAGCCTTCAGCACTCTGGGAAAGGTGGCTGTGGCACGAGCACCAGGTGAGGTGGCCTGGGGGCTGGAGAGGTCAGAGGGGCGGTGGGGGGGAGGCAGGTCTCAGTGTGGGGCAGGAGGGAAGGGTGGTGAGACATGATGGCCCCAATGGGGCTGGCAGAGATGGTGCCCAGGGAAGCAAAAGGGCACAGTAGGGACAGCAGTGGGAAGGGAAATGGTGGGCAAGAAGCATGGGACAGGGGAAGGAAAGTGACATCTGAGCCAGACTGAGAGCTGGACCCTGGCCACCAACATGGAGAAGAAAAGGATTATGAAGCTGCTGGAAGGGAAAGAGTTGTGAGGACCAGGAGGGAAGGAAGAAGGTGACACAAAGCCTGGACTTGGATTAGAAGGAGGGTAGCTGAGGCATTTGTGATGTAGAGAATCTGATTCACACCTTTGATACGGCTGGTTTGATAGAGCTGGAAAGGAGTGAATAAAACGCTTGTTCTGATCTCCTGACAGGTAGAAAGCCAGTACCAAAGGGCTGCTGGCTCCAACAGAGACTAAATTGCTCTGAGAATTGGGATGCGATGGGCCACTTTCCAAGGATCACAAGTCAAATTGGGCAATTTCCAGGTGGAAATCGGGTCTTTATTGTCTCTGATAAAAATGTTTCTCTGCGGCGGTGTTCTGACCCAGCTGTGCTCAGAACGAAGGTGTTGCTCCTAATGGTAGGGAGCAGCAAATCCATCCCTGGGGCTGGCAGGGAAGAGCCGGGCTGGTTTTGGAGAAGCCATTCCAGGCCTCTCCAGGGCTGGGGCTCTCCAGCTGTCCCCAGCTCCGGTGCCAGCTAAATGGATGCACTGCCCGTGCGCACATCCACAGGGAAGCAGTGGCAGCTCCAAGGCCTCCAAGCAGGTATCCCCACGACGCCCAGCTCCACACCGGGAGTGCCTGCACACCGGCTGCGCGGCGCCGCCAGGGTGCTCGTGGCTGCCGCGTCCCCCGCCTCGGCCCGGCCGCGTCCGGCGCTCGCC
>VZRH01005865.1:981853-1019187 GCA_013397555.1 Urocynchramus pylzowi | reverse complement strand
CCGCCGGTGGATCAGCGGCTCGAGGGCTGGCTGAGGGGAGCCGCGCCGCTGCTCCCGACGTGACTGCTTCTCCTGCTGCTTCCCGTAACACGGCACAAACTCTCGCCTTTCTCTTCGGATCGCTGCATTTCCCAGGGCGCAGCCCTTCCCACTCCCCCAGCCAGGGAAAGACCCAGTGCCAGCGAGCAGAGTTTAAAGGAAAAGGATAAAAGCGATTTCCCGCTGCCCGAGCCGGTGCTGAGGGGACAGGCAGCCCGGCCTGGGGGCTGCACCCCAGGCACAGCCAGCTCGTTCGCTGGCTCACTCAGGTATTCTTCTGCCGGGCTCCGTAAGAATCAGGGGGGCAGGCTGATTTGCCCCACGCACATCTGGGCATCACTCCGATTCCTGGAGGTAACCCGGGTTTGCACCAGCACGGCAAGAGTCCAGACCGCAGCCCCAGGAGCCCATTCTTCCTGAGCCCGTTTCCCCCCGACACCCCCAGATGTCCCGGGGAGCTCGTGGTGCTCCCTCACGTTCCGGCAGCTCCCTGAGCCCTGCACCGATGCCCTGCTGTTCCTAAACTCCCTAGATGCCCCCCTAATCGTTTTCCCCAGCTCAGGACCACCCAGCACCGAGGCGACTGTTGGCAGACACACACGCGGCTGGAGCCCGGTCTAGCCACAGCGACCCGCTTGAGCGGCAGAGAGCCGCCTGCCTTCGCCCGTCCTCAGAGCTGCTTTGCCAGGAGCAGCCCGTGACAGGCAGACCCAGGTGCGACCCACAGCCACCCGTGTGCACCAGCAGTTCTACCCGGCTGCCACCCCCCGCAGCCCACAGGGAGGCTTCCTCGGGACTACGCTGTGCTGTCTTCTCAGCACAACGTGACTTTCTGAAGGTCCGGGCTTGTCTCTAACACCTCCCAGCTTCTTCCAGAGCTGAACTGACAGCTACTGGGCTGTGTACCACGGCAGCTGGGTCTCAAGGTCCCGTTGCCCGAGGGGCTGGGGCGCTGGCTAGGGAAGGAGATGGGCAGGGAAGCCTCCCCTCTGCTCCAGCTCTCTCAGATAGCTGCACATCTTTCCAGTAGCAGCAGAGACACCCTTTTGCAAAGCTAAAAGGGCTGAATTACGTGGGCTAACAACAGGACTGAAGTGCATGTGTTCCCCAAAGAATCAGTGACAGGTGGCCAGCTTTCCCTCCCTGGGGGTAATATCTGTATCCCACTGTTGGCAACCCCCAGCAGGTCCAGGGAGGATTTGAGCCCAGAATGAAAGCCCCATGCTGGGGGCCTCAGCAGGGAAGCTGTTTTTGAGGATGTCAGCCAGAGCACAAAGGCTGCTGCTACCAGCAGAATGATCTCCAGGGAAAACAGGTCCCTGTGGCCAGATGCATAGCTTGAGGGGAATGTAGGAAGTTGTCCCCATGTCCCTAGGGAGTGGGACAGAGAGGAAGGGGCTAGGGGAGCAGTAAGGAAGTTTTGCATCTCTGCCATCCTAGGTCTGTCAATCCTGATTAGAAGAATACTTTGGGAGTGGCCTCAGGATGTGACTTGGGACGCAGGAACAGAGCGAATGACTTGTAGGGGATCCTCCAGCCCTGCTGACTCCAACTGCAGCAAAGTCCCAGCAGCTGTGAAGTAAAGCTCTGTCTGTGCACACCTCAAGATATGGTGTGGGTGTGGGGTGAGCTGCAGCCCTGTGAGGAAGCAGGGGAGTCAGGGGGACTTGCTGTCACTTGGGTGGGAACCAAGCGGTTCGGTGGCAATCGCCTTCCCCGAGTCAAAGCCCTCATAAGGGCCCTGCTCACGTCCTTGGGAGCTCATGGGGATGCAGTCACCACTGACTGCCTCCTTCCCAGTCCTGCTGTTTGCCTCAGCTATGAGATCCCATGCAGCCCTGTCCAGCCAGCATGGGGTAATGAAAGGCAAAGAGGCCTCATTCCTCAAGGACAGCCTCTTGGCAAGGGTGGAGAGGCTGTGGAGTTACAGGGAAGCAAGACATGCTCAAAACCGCATCTCTCCCTGTCCTGGGGGAGCATGAAAGAAAAAGTCAGTTTCCGGATGAAGCATCTTCATCCATGGCTTGCTGAGGCCCAGAGAGCTTCGTTGGCTTTTCCACATGCAGAAGGCTGGGAGCATGGAGGATAGCTCACAAGGGCATCTCTGCCACAGTGGTGTGCGTGGTCACCTCCACCACAGCTGTCCCTGCACAGTTCTGGCCAGCTCCTTCCATCAGCTGGGGGTGGCTGCTCCATCCTTCACCAGAGCCACACATCTCCCTGGAGTAATGTGCAGCTGCAGCAGCCGCCTGGCCAGGCAGAAGATCAGCCCTCACCGAGTTTTACAGACATGCTGTTTAGCAGCAGAGCTGCAGCACTGTTTCTCCTGCTTGAGCAATGAGAAGGTGACATTAGCATCCCAAATCAAAGCCTCTCCGACCTCGAGCGGCTCTGAGAGAAAGGTATGCATACGTAGATATGTGTACATGCTTGTGGAGTTACGGTGAAAATCAGCCTGAGTGATGTTTGGTTTGGGGCTTTGCTTTTATAACCACAGCCATTCAGTCCAGATTAGAGTGGGCAGTGTCCCTGGGAGGTGACATGAGGCAAGAGGCTGTGTGACCTAGAAGAGTCAGCCAGAGATAAAACACTTCTGGGGCACTGAGGATAAGCTGCCAGTTGGAAACTTTCCTGCTCAGAAAAAGAAAAGGGACAGACTCCGAAGGGAATGTAGCAAAATGCACAGAGCCTCCCACTCCACTGAAACTTCTTGTTATATTTATGCATCCACTGGGATGCATGAAATGAAAATGGATATCAAAATAGCCCTTTACTCTCAGCTGCAAGGGAGACTTTGTTGAGAACTCATCCAACAGAAGGAAATGAGATCTCATTACTTTAAATATTAGCCAATGCACTATCCCATTGGACTTGTTATACAATCCAAATGATGAACCTCTTCAAAAAATAATTAGAAAAAAACGTTGCTGGAGACATAAAATACAAAAGGAAAAGGCTATATTTGTGTTTCAGGCCTGCCTGGCATGGAAAGGTGGGGCTTTGTTTTTGATTATGTTCTCTCAAACATTAAAATCTGCCTGCCAATACGTTCTGAGCTTCACATGCTTCATTTAACTACAGACATAGCAACAGATAAATATGCCATGACAAATTTGGTAACATTACTTTATTGACGGCCAAAAAAACCCCCAGATCACTCAAGACTAAAAGCCTGAACTCCTGCCAAACAATCACAAGCGGAGTGCTGAGATGAAGGATTTCGCGCCAGAAACGGACAGGCACTACTAAAATTCCCAATAACTGGAAGGTCTCTGCAAAGGTGAGGGCTCAGCTGCAGAGCATCCTCAAAGAAACAGAAACAGAGAGTGAAAACACAGTGAAAGGGAAATAAATCACACTCGGGATGACTGGCCATTGCTGCTCAGGTGACTGCATCAGCAGGACAGGAGAACATCAGGCAGGACTCACTCGTCAGAGGCACTCAGTGCACCTTGTGCCGGTGAGGTATGGGGGGGGTTTTGAAGCACCTATTTATGATGGCTGAGGGGAGCATTGAGCAGATTAAAGTTATATTTGCAGCTATTAAAAATGATCAGATTAGTGAAATCTAGAGACGAGAGAGAAGCTTCAGAGGGATGAGCCAAAGCTAATTAATTGGGCAGCGTGATGGGAGAAGAAATTAAGCGTGGACAGGGGGAAGGTAAAACATATTGGAAGGAACAAGTTCAATGCTTCATAATCACTAGTGATTTCTAAATTAACTGGAAGCATGAAGGCAAAAAAATTATGTGGGTGTATCTGTGGACAATAGAGCGAAAACCATCTGGTTAATGTACAGTGGTGAGGAAAAAAGCCCTGAACATGCTGTCAGATTGCTTTCATAGAGGGATACAGAAAATAATAAAAAAATTACAGTACTGTGTTGGTCATGACTCAGCTGTTATGGATAAATTGAGATTTTTCAATTAGAAGACAGATTCAGATCATTTATTGTGAAAAATGCAGTTAAAAACCCCCAAGTCTTCTGTAAAAGTGAAGCATTAAGCCCTGGAGGGCAGAATGAAGTTTTAAAAGTGTTTATGAGGAAGTCTGGCCATTTAGGAGGCAACAGTAAACAACACATAAGATGCAGTTCCCTTACAAAACATAGCACCCGGCATCAGATCTTGTCAGGGCTCTGAGATGATGAGAATAGCACCTGACAACACAGATAACTCCAACCTCACATGTAGTTAAAGCTCCTGAGAAGCCTGTGTTTGCAATATATATGAATAGCATCCTTCTGGAATTAGTGTAATTTTCCTCCTTCTTAGCAAACGTTTTCTTCTGAGGAGGCTGGAGATTAAAATGCTTCAGTGCAGTAAAATCCACAGGGAATCCCTTGCTATCCCTCCCTTGCTCCCCATCACCCACAGCCCTGAGTGTCTCATGTAGCCATGTCAAAGGGGGGCCTCTTACCCCTTGTGGGTGGTGCTGAAGCAGTGTTCAGGTGTCAGGCACTGTTCTGTGGCTGGATGGAGGAAGGAGGTACTTTAGGAAAGCACCTGAATTCTGCAGTAATTAAGCTCCCAGTCGACATGCTGTGAATAGACATTCAGCGTGACCTTTTCCTTGCTCCAACCATGAAATCTTGCTGGATGCCTAAAGTATGTGGCAGAATCTCCAGCTCCTCACAGCATAAGAAACTCCCATTCTCCTGGACAGTTTCCTTAGGAGGACAGGACATGGAGGTCGTTATGGAAAAGGGCAAGTCCTCATGAGGGCAAGAGACCTCCATGAATTCCAAACGTCCCCACCAGAGCTGATGCTCCTGGAGCAGAGCCAGCTGCAGTGAAGGCTGGGAGAGCTGGGGAGCAGTGTGGGATTTTGGAGGATATGAAGGGGACAGGGAGGGAGAAGGAGGTGGTGTGTATGGGTGCAGCCACGTCATGCAGGGGATATGTTCAGGGAAATAGCAGACATCTGGAGGACGAGTGGGATATGGAAGGGAACCCTGTGTGCTGTCTAGCTGCTTTGCATTGCTCTGGAAAAGCAAAGCAGCTCTAAACCCAGAATAGCTGCTCCATATGCTTTGGCTGTTTTTGCCCGCAGCCAGAGCTTTGTGGTAAATCTGGCCATGAAAGATAACAGTCTCTTAAAAATGCTGAGCTGGTGGGACTACTTGTCCACCATGGATGACCTCAGAACAGTCCTCCCAGCCTGATCCACTGTCATTCTGCAACTGCTGAAGGTAAAACTCTGAGTTATGAAGAAAATCAAGGGGCTGAAAATCAAGGGGGAAACCACACGACATCAAATCTCTACTCCCATGTAGCCTGAAACAAAAAAAAGCTCAGTGAGTTTCAGCTGTAAAAATGTAGATGTGCCTGGGATGGGGCAGAGTGTTTGAGGCCTCTCTGTGCACTTCTACACCATATTATGTGGAATTTAAGTCATAAGCTGAAGACTTCACTTTGACATAACTCTTCCCAAGAATAGAAGTCTGTGACATGTGGTTGCCTGGCAAATGTTGCCCATCTCTGATTGTGAGAGAAGTGAGGTCAATGGCTGACAGATGTGATCCAGCCTTCCTGTTACCAGGGCTGGTTCTGCTGCTGGTAGAGACTGCAGCCACCAGTCCCTAGGACCTTGGAGGGCACGGAGCACATAGCAGGATTCAGCCATGTTTTTAAAGGAGATGACAAAGAGAAAACTCCTCATGTCCCACAGCTGGCTTTGAGACAACAGATTCAATCCCATTCTCTCACAAGGGCCTGGACTGTGGTGTGTGCTTCACTTCATTAAAGATTCTTCTACTTACTGTTTTTTCCTGTTCCCTCTCATTTTTCAAAGTTGTCCCACTCTGCCCTAAATTCCCATGTTGAGTGAGGATGTGTCCCAGCCCATGCATGTGGGGACATAGACAGCCACAGCAGCTGGGGGCTCTTGGACTGTCCACATGCTGTGATGTAGTGGCACAGCTGCTACCTGAGGTGGCCATCACTTGCATGATAGCAGGTCTGCCAATGACTAATTGCTGAATAAACCCTCTTTAGAGGCTGGCAGAGTGATCCCTGGAGACCTCCTTATGCAGCTATCAGTGGGAGGCAATGCCTCTGGAAATGAAGCTTCACCAGGCTGCTGAAGCCCCAGATGAAAGGCAGGCAGCAGGTCAGGATGAAAATATCAGTGAGTGGCTGGGGACCTTCCCCATTTCTGCTTGGTCCCTTTCTGGCTCAGAGGGGCAGTGGTGGGCTGTGTCCCAGTCTTTGGGATCCTGTAGCCTCCTGCAGGCCCTTTAGCATCCCTCTGCCCTCCCCTGGGGGCTTGTGCTCAATTTGTGAGCAGCTGAGGGCACCCTCCACTTCATGGCTGTAGTGGGGAGTGGACCATGCACCAGGGCAGCCTCCTGATGCAACCCCATGCACATAGACCTGCAAATCTCTTGATTTCTCCTTGTTTCTTCATTTCTGGTATCAAATCTCTGAGAAACTGACTGTGAACTTATTAAGGAAATTCAACTTGTCAAACGGGAACAGAAGGACTTTGCCCCCCAAACCCTTAAAAAGTATCGAAATTCACTCGAATAAGCAAAAAAATGACTGAGCTGTCACACATGAGGCACATGAATCATCTTCAGGGAGGAAAGCAATTCTGGCGATGTCTGGGCTTGAAGCAACTGTAGTTAACATTATAATGACTCATACCACATATGCGTCATATCGTTTTTCATTAAGAGCAGCATTCTGATGTCCTGTGACTAACTGGAAGCTGGAATTGTGCTCCCAAAGCCTTGGGATGGGAACTTGTCTTGCTCACAAGTTCTGTCTTAGTGTCAAAGGCATTATCAGCTTCCAAATATTAATAATAATAACAACAACAACAATAACAATAATAATTCTCAGATCAAACACTTCATTCAAGTGACAAATTGAGATGGGCTTTGTAGCTGTCATCCTCAAGAGTGCCATGATTTTAGTAGGGAGAAAATGGATAAATTGAGGGCAGGCACCTCCAGAGAGGCCATTCTTCTGCTTTCAGCTCATTAATGTCAAATCAGGCTCTTCAGCCCATTTCTGATCTTCAGACAAGGTCAAAATTTCCATTTTTGTCTCTCCACAGAAAGACCTTGGATTCTTTTTCTATAACCCTATGACCCCCTCAGCATCCTCCCAACAAATTTTTTGATGTGTAAATCCATGCTAGTCAGGCATGGACATCAGCTCTGGCAGCCCAAGCTGCTCAGCCAACATCACCCAGAGCAGCCCGTGTGTCACCAAGCCTCTGTTTGTCTGCACTTGCCAGGGACCAGAGCCAGCACTGTCCCTCCACCTGCAAAACAGGGCTCTGGAGGCTGGCTGAGTTTGGGGTGTCAGAGGTGAAGGGGTAATGTTGCACAAGAGATGCTATACAAAGATGGATGAGTTGGGGGCCACAAATGGAGGGGATTAAGGGAATGAACTAGTGGCAACTCATTGAAGACAACCTCAATTTTTTGACAGCAGAAGCTGCAGTTTTTGTGGGCTCATCCATTACACTTGGCCAGGGGAAGTGTCCTGGCTCTGGCATGATGGCAACTCCTCTGGTCAGACCAGCCCTCTCCATCATTTCAGCCTTGCTGTTGCCCCAGGAGGTCAACCAGGCAGTTTTGGGGGCTGCTTGCACTCTGTTGGGGTGGGTCTGGAGCACAGTGAGCACACCCAATGCAATGGTAATGGACCATTGTCTCTGTTCCAATACCAAAATACTCAAATTATACCAAAATTTGATGAGTGGTGGGAGAAAATTACCAGGCAATGGAAGGTAAAGGTGAGGAGATCCCCAGGAACAACCTGTCACAGGGAAAAATGGGAGAAATGTAGCTCTGGGATATGAGCCAAGGATGCACTGAGCTGCCAGGGGAACAGTTTTGGGCACCTACACCACAGCTATGTTTTGATGGTAGCATAACTCCACTTCCCAGAGGGCTGCCATGGGCTTTGAAGCACAACTGATGCCACTTGCTGGCCACGGTTGCCTTGTTTTTGTGCTGATAGAGCTACGACACCCGCTCAGGGACGGAGTGCTCTGTGGGGGATTACAATGAGCAGCCCTAAAGTGATGACTGCTGGAGCCTGCAGAAGGTCCCAGGCTGTTCAGAAGCCTCTGTGTAGCTGGGAAGCACCCTTCCTGCTGAGACCTGCCCTGGGATAAGGCTTTGAAGAGGTGGGTGAGAAACCCTGGTGCAGAGCAGGGGGAGATGTGCTGCAGCAAGATGGATTTCCTATGGCTGTCTTTGGGGTCGGTCTCATGCTCTCAGGGCAATGGCTTCTCCAGGCTCTGGGCCCTGCTAGATATACTGTGCTGTCAGCTTAAAACCACTTCTCATAACCAAATTGTCCTTCAGTGTAATGACAACATGGTGAACAGAGTAGCTGAGGGCTATGCTGGAGTTACTGTATCAAACGGCAGGAAGAGAAAAAACACGATCTGGAAGATACCTGCAGTGCTAAACACACATTATCCTGCTATCTGAAGAAACAGATCAGCCAAAAAAATGATTTTCAAACTTTACAAAATATACCACCTATGGGCTGAAGGAAGCAAGAGAAAGTGCATCTCAAAGGGAAATATTTATGGAAAAAGTGATGAACTACAAGAACAAGTTGCTTACATTTGAAGCTCCCTCTCAATCATTGCAGCAGGACAAGGACAGTACTCTCCCTGCTGAAGAGCAAGTGCTGTCATGGGTGGCACTGATGCACCATCTGAAACCCACAGCAGGCCAATAATCATTCACATCAGCTGCCAAAATACCTTCTAGAGGCTAGACTGGCAGGAGGAAGAGCCTTACAAACCTTGGGAGGTGAGATTGCTTGGAGATAGAGACAAAAATACAGCAGCAGTGGAGTCCAGAGGGAAACAGCAGTCGTATAAATTGCCCATTCAGCTTTGCCTCCCTAACCCCAGGACATCCATCCCCCAAGCTGGACCTGTGAGAAGCCTGCAGCATCTGCAGACCAGGTCCAAAGAACATTCACAAGCAGACAGGCCATGGTAGGGAGCTTGACTCTAAGGAAGTGGCCAATATATTTGTTTTCTTGTGGATGCTCAGTTGTAAAAGCAAACTGTGCATGAAGTCCATAGAGCTACTTGTTTTTTTTTATTTGGGTCCCTTCTCAGGGTTATAGATTTAGCTATATCATTAACTGCCTCAACCTCAGACTAGAGATCATTTAGAAACAGGAAAGTATTTCAAGTGTTGAATGTGCCAGGCTATGACATAAATGGGTATAGTTTGGAGGGACTGTGCTATATGTACTATAATCAATTGTCTCAGGATACTGTTATCTGTGAGACACAGATACAATCTCATAAAAACAGTTCTAAAAGCTGAGAATACAAATAAAAATATTTTACAAGCCTCTCTCTCATTGATGCATTTTTAATACAGCATGTGGAACCCATCAGCACAAATGGCATAACTGCTGCCCCAAAGGCCTGCCTGCCCTTTTCCTTCACCTCCCCCCACCAGCTGGTGAGACCCACATGTGCAGCCCTGTGGGCTTGGGGCCACAGCTCTGGGCCTGAGCAGGTACAGCCTGAGAACCAAAATGACGATGTAGCTTCTGGATTCAGGTGTCCCAGCCAGGGTCACCCGATAGCAGCATGTCCAGGACATGTGGCTGAACATCATTCCCTATTGCAGTATCTCTCAGTGGTCCAAAGGTCCCATGTTTTTTAAAATAAGCTTCTGCTCTAGACTGATGTGCCAACTTTGCAAAGTTGCTCTGATTAGGCTCTTCACAACTGAGTATCATTGCCCTCCACTGCACCCCATACCAGTGTACTTTCAAAGCACCAGGGTCCTGCAGCATCTCTGCTGGCTCTGGAAACAGGGAAGGTGGGGGACCAAAGTGCATTCTTTGTTTTGAGCCAGTAGTGCAATTTGCACAGGCTGTGCTCTGATTTACTGCACCCCCTGATGACCATGCAAGAGCAGTAAACACCTACATGGCCATTTGGCTCAATTATTGTAATTCCCTCTCCACGGGGCTTCTCCATTGTGCCTTGCAGGTTGTTCTGGAAGCAGCAGCACACTGGCTTACTGGCTGGAGCTTCATTATCATATCATCTTCACTTTTGCCACCTGTAAAGCAGCGGATTGATTGACTTGGTCTCACTAGTCCCCAAAGCCTTCATCAATGTTTATTGTGGATGTCTTAAAATCCCATTTTCCATCCACATAGGAGCTGCCTGTCAAATCTTGTCAAACCTCTGTCCTCACCTTAGCCCTCTCTGCTCTTTCAGCAGTGCCGCTACAGAGCGGGAAGGGCGGGCCCTGAAGACACTGCTCGATTGGTATTATTCTTCTTTCTCACCCAGCTGCAGTGTAATTTGTAATGGTAATTACTGAAGTAATTACCATTTTCTAACACCCAGAGATGTCAGTGACAGGCAGTATGCTGGCAGCAGGTATTGCATGGACATGAAAAAGGGAAATGCAGAGGGCATATCTGGGATGCTGCACACAATAGCACAAAGCCAGAAGTGCACTCAGAATAACACTCAGCAGAAGAGCCTTTGAGAGGGCTTGGAGCTAGAGTGGTCAGTAGACCAGGAAGAATGATCAGAAGCTAAACAGAGAAGAGAGGAAGGATAGAGTTAGGGAGTTGAAGATGAAGAGTTCAAACCTGATTCAAGAAGAAGCCAACAGGGAGAAGGCAATTGATATCACATCCTGGAGACAGAAGCAGGTGCTATAGGGCATGGGCTGAAGAAGGCAGAGATAAAAGAGCATGGTTGGGAGCTGCAAAGCAGAGGCTATCAAAGCATGATTTTGACCAGCACGTGATTAGATCTAGAGCTGTCCATGCACTGGGGCAAGCCAGACTCTAGAAAGGCCAGGCACAGCCAATTGGCACAGCCTGGACATGGGCTGGGTGTGCAAGGAGAGGGATGGAGGATGGATGAAGGTGCTCACTCCGTCTTCAAGCTTCAGTGGCAGAGTGAGGAGCATCACCAGGAGAAAGTCACCCTGCTGGTATGGTAGCTTTTTAGCATTCTCCTTGCCACCCTCTTTTCCCCTCCTGTTCTGCACCAATTTCCTTTAATATGCTCATTAAAGGGAGCTGGGTTATAACAAAAAATTGTGGCATTTTCTCTTTAAACCTGCGAAATAGCCGGAGCCCTGAAATTGCCCTGAACTCTAATGGGTACAATCCTGGCTCCAATAAATTATTGGCAAGCTTCTCACTGACTCTTGCAGAGCCAAGATTTCACCTCAGATGGAACCTATATTTCAATTAAAGGTATTACTCTTAATATTCATTAAAATTCTGTCTAATCCTAGCTTTGCAAGGGGCAAACCCTGAAATTCATTAACACTTGTATAAGAAGTAGAAAGGACCAGTCAAGAAAAGGGCCTTATTTGAGAGGCTAAGGAATGCCACCTCAAATTGACCTTAAATTGGCCAGGTCTGAAAAGTGGGACAACTTGGTGCTGGAGCCCACTGGGAACATGATGTCTCTGGCTGTGAGTGCCTACGGAGCTGGTGGAAACTCCTCCAGTTCCCCATGGTTTTGCTCTTGTAGCTCCTTCCTTTTTCTAAGGGTCCCAGTGCTGAGGCAGAATAGGGCAGGTGAAGGAGGCAGCATGGAGCTAAAGAAGCTAGGAAGTGCCCAGCTAATGCCTTTGCTTCACCTACTCTTCGTCCTTCAGCCTCCTTCAGGTATCCATCCACACAGACGTGATCTTCCTCACGGGTGCTTCCCCCACTGCCATCCCCAGCAGCTCAGCCCACAGCCAGACTGTGGTCACAGGGCAGTCTGTGTGATCCTGCAGGCCTCACCTTTGCCATCCTGTGTTGTGTCCATCAGCCATCCTCTAAAGCCTCTCACAGAAAAACCTTCAAAGAGTGCACCCATCAGTGGGGAGCAGCCACTGCCTGTTCTGCACAGGGGGAGCAGCAAACAGTTCTGCTCATCCAGGGGTCTGGTGGTCATCATCCACCCTTCACCACTCTTTGAAGCTACGGATGCCAAAGACACTCTGTGCTCACAAGGGAGATAGCCCAGAGCCCAGCTCCTTACCAGATGGAAAGGCTGTCACAGCTGACCCTTCCAGGGACCTCAGCTGCATTCCTGACTCTGGGATATCACAGCATCTACCTCAGGAGCTGTGCTGGTTCTCAGCTTCCCAAGACTTCTCCAGGCTGGAAGCATGCCAGACACTGGCTCCAGCTCACAGACTGCCAGCAGGCTTCAATGCCTGTGTGAAAGAGGGATAAGGGTGACAAGCAAACATGGGAACCCATTTTGGCTGGCTGCTGCCCACCCTGGCTCCTCCAGCACGCTGCCTGCCGTTGGCTAAGCAGCCATGTGCAGCTCCTTCCTCTTCGTGGCACTTTGGCCTCTGCTTGCAGAGCAGGAGGTCACCCAAGAAGCGCCAAGAAATTCAGGGGCCACCAAATTCCTGAAGAAAACCAGCCCTGGTTTTGCACTTCACTCCATGAGACCCTTCATCCTCACCACAGCCTTCACCTCATCACACACCTGTGCAAAGCCCCAGGGGCTGCCTGTGACTTACAGCTGGCATCTGATGCTGCTCTGGCCTTCAAACCCAACACTCCCCAAGCCCTTGAGAGAACACCCTAATAAGTTGCCCAAGGATTTGCTGTTACCTGCCTGGAGAGGCAGCCCCTTCTGGCAGTGAGCAGGCAGCTGGCAGAGAGAGCCAGTGCACACAGCCCTGATGTTAGCTCTGGGATAAAAAAACTACTGAAAGGAAAAAATATCTTGGAGGCTGGAAGAGGGAGAAATGAAGTGGAAGAAGCTGGCCAGGTGAACTCTGCAAGGGTCTTTCTCCAGACCAAAGGCTGGGGTCAAGTCCCAGGATTAGAGACTTTTGGCCAAAAAGCTAATGAGTTACCTCAGTCAGGAGCTGAATCCCAGATATCACAGTATTTTCTGGCCCTCAGATGGGAACCAAAGTGCCTTGGGTGTGTCCTTTGGTCACTTTATTTCAGTGTAGGCATCCTAGATTCTCTGCTTATGTTTGCAGATGCTGTAATTTTGTATGCATTCTCATGAGTCTCATATAAATAAAAAATATTTCTTCAAATAAGTATCAGTGCATTATTCACAGGCTGCAGCTGTAGGTGGTTGCTTGACCTCTGTGAGAAGCCCTGGCTTGCTACATGTTAAACAAACAATTTTTCACTGTCTCTTGTGTTTCTCTGCACCTCTTAATTCCTTTATTTTTATTTCTAAAGCTGTCCCATCAGGCTGTATGACTCCTAAATCCCTGCTCTCTCTCTCTCTCTCTCTCTCTCTACATTCTGAAATCCAGATTTAACCCTAGGAGTGCTGATGTTGTCTGAAGCCAGAAGGAAGGCTGCCCACAGTCCCTGCTCCCTCTTCTCCCAAACATCACCTGCTTTTCCCAGCTATCAAATATGTTGTATGAAACACATTAGGTTCCCTTGGTCGATAATCCATCAGTACTCCTGAACACCAGGGAAGCAGACATCTTCTGCTTCTTCCAGCTAATTCCCTGAGACCTGTTCTTCTGTCTCCCCTGTTGCCCTGCCAGATTCTGTTTTTCTCTCTATCACTGCCTTGTCCCTGTCTTGCTTCCAAAGTCTGGCACTGTTCCTCCTTCTGCTCCTTTCCTTAAACTGTGTCCATAATTCTCTTATTTCTTACTCTCTGCCTCTTCTTGCTTTCTTCTTCCAGCCTCTCCACTCTGCTTTCTCCTTACTTCTATCTCTTAATGAATTGTATACTGTCATTTACAACTATAACGATGATGAAAGACCAGAGATGTGAAAACATCAGGCATCAGTTTCCTACCTGTCCCTTCCCTCCTCCCCTCACACCCCAGGCATATTTCATTTCCAGGTCTCTTACAGCCAGAGCAGCAGAGATCCAGCTTGGCTGGGGAGCATCCACGTGGTGCCAGCAGATGCAAAATTGACGAAGGATGTCAGAAAGGGCCATGTCCCCTGGCTAAGCTCCTTTGGGAAGCTGTGATATTACAGCTGGAGCAAGGTGAGGGCTGGCTTTGGAGAGCTTTCCACCCAGCCATCGCCAAGTGCTCTGCAGTGATAGGCAAATTGCTTTATCTCTGTGACACAGATGGAGAAGTTGAAACAAACCATTGGGTTCTGTAATGAGTGAAAGGGACACAGGCTGAGTGCTTTCCCTTTATGCTGTGATGGAAAATATCACTCAAGGGCCCTGGCCCCAGGGACCAACCATAGTTGAGCTTGACTCTCCCAGTGGGAGCAGTAGCAAACTTTTCGCTGCAAATCTGGAATCTGCAATGTGAAATTCAGCCTAAACTTTGATACTCTTCTGCCTCCAGCTTGCTGCTGAGGTGGCAGAGGGCTGACTCACGGGGAGCCCATGCCAAGGCTGGACCTTGGCCGCAGCACACTGCCTGCTGTGGGGAGAAAGCTGAGGGGAGCAGCCCTTTGGCAGGGACTCTGACAGAGCAAATGAACACAGCAATGGATATGGCCCTGGCACAGCAAATGCCATGAGAGGCAGACATAGTTCACATGGCCTCACAGAAGCTCTCACCTTCTCATTACCCAGACCCCAGGGAACAGATAGATTTATTAGAAGTTGATCCAAGCAGTTCCTGGACAAACCCAGCCTATCATCTCACCTTGGCCATAGCTACAGGCCAGGCCCACAGAGCCACCAGCTCTGCTCCTGCTCATCCTGTTTTCCTTGCTTTAAAGCAGGGGATTTTAGTTACCTCTCTTCTTCAAGTGCTTTTTGGCTGTCCCTCCTCTTGAAATACCTTTCTTTCTTGAAACACTGTTCTTAAATTGCTTGTGTCATTCTTGATGATCTCAGTAAATCAAGCAGGTAACCAACTGTTGGCTGAACGTTAGCCGTGCTGGAGATGCTTTTCCAGTGGCATAAGCTGTTTCGATATGATAATGAGAAATTAGTCAAGCATTCATGAACAGATGCTCTTCCTTCTGAAGAACACAGGGCTCACTTCATTGTTTGAACAAATCTTTCTGCTAAGCCACTGCTAGCTGCCAAGGTGCTGATTTGATGTGATGTGTACCATTTGTCTTCATAACAGTTTCCAAGTTGAGTGCTACAAACTGAAGCCTGCCGACACCCATGGGCTGTTTTGTCTGAGTCAGACACACTTTGCAGCAAGTGCCTTCAGCAGATGGAAAGAAAACTTCTTGAGCTGGTCCAGGAGGCCACCACATTGAAAGTGGTGGCCTCCTCCTTTCAATGTCTCCCCACCACGCATCCTGCAACGCCACTTGGCCACTGCGTGTGAGATCCACAGCGCCAGTGGTTGTTGTTGTGTTGGTTCTGAGGAGCACATAGACCAGTCCTCTGCTTTCTTTCCTCTGTAGAAAGCATGCACAGCTCCCCACAAGGGCACAGTGTGACGTGAGGATGCAGGGTTACCTTCACCATGGGCCATCTTCATGGCAGTGGCCCAAGGCTGTGGGTACCCAGTCAGGGACAGACACCTAGATCCAGCATTTCTGTCCACTTGCAATAATGATGAGACATTTAATGTCTTGTCAAGAGGGCCAACTCAAAAAAGCAGGTCAGTGCTGGTTCAACCACGTGATACAAAGCCATGCTAGCTTCACCTGATATTTGTAGGGAGAAATGAAAAAAAATAGATTTTCTTTTGTGTATTAGGAGTCCCTGTGGAAAAAAAAATAAAAAGAGTGTATCCAAACAACTTGCATTTCTGGAATAAAAGCAAACACTGGAGTTTGGGGCTCAGTGGCTTCATTCACATAGATAAAATTTTCTATAAAAAGTTGATAAATTGATACTTCTGCTTCTGAATCCAAAAGCTAGAACTCTTCACACAGGGTCTGGATGAACCCGGGCTCTCAGGACCTTTATTTAGTATCTGTCAGGCTCTAGCCATTTATTCTTGTCCAGCCTCTCAAAGCTTTAAGCATCAAGAACAGACACATGCTGCTCACTCCATGGGGTCTTGTTTCGAGGCTTAGCACAGCTTTGTGCTGCTGAAATCCTGACCACTTGCACCAATACATAAGAGGTAATTCTCCTGAATGTATGGGTCCTTCCATTATTCTTACAGCTCTGAGGCTGTCTTGTATTGCAGTTCTTTTATTTGGTACAAGCATGTAGAGTGTATGAAGCTATAACCCAGCCCATTCTTTTTCTTCAAGGTTGCACACCCAAAGCTCTAGTATTTTAGCCCCACTTCTCTCCCTGGGATGCTCCATTTATTCCTGGTTGTCTGATATGAACTCAGTCATGGACATCATGGGGCACAGGAAACAATTATAAGGAACAGAAATAGCCTCCACACACAGTGGGAGCAGTTCTCTAATTCAGAGCCCTTATTATAGATCAGAGCCCATAAAATTCAAAGTTCATATAGACCATAAGAGATTGTGTGGTCTCTGGATTTCCTCTGAAGCATGCTATGGCAAGTAGAAAAAGACATGTTTGTCATGTAAAAAAAATTAATTTAACCCTTGCCAGCCTGGGGTGGACCAGTGTAGTAGAAAGATGGGTGTCTGAAGCTGGGGCTAGGTTAAGGTGGGACACATTAGCCCAGATACTTTTACATCTGGGCTCTGCAGCAGCAACAGGTGACTTGATTAGGATTGGTGCTGGATCTCCAGGGCTGGTTGGACTAATTGTGGCTCTCGACCTGAAAATGCACTTTCATGTCTCAGAAAACTACTTTCTGTGTTTGTGGGCATTTTCTCTCTCACTGATTTACCTTGAACTCTAGTGGAAGTCTTAACAGGCAAGGGGGTCCAGCAGATAGGACACAACTTATTCTGAGAGATGTTTCTAATCAAAGTCACTGCCTCTCCAAAGCAGAATTACCCTGAGTCCTTGGGAAGTCCCCAGTTTTGTGAAAATGTACAAGACCAGGTTGCATTTTATGGCACTGTTTCCTCTGTGGCTCTGTGGTGCAGGTGGCAGAGCAGGGATTTCTTCACCTGCTTTCCTGTTTCTACCTCAACCCCCAGTGCTGGACCCTGATCCTCTCCTGACACCACTTCCTTGGGGTGTGCAGAACAGTACCTGGATCTGCTTTACAAAGCAGTTTACACCACACTCGGTGTAAACTCATGATCATCCATCATGGCAGCTGAAGGAGCAGCCCCTCCTTGGTGCTCCCAACAGAGGACACTGGTATTTGTTGTTTCCCCTCTGCTTTCTGCTGTCAGAGATTCACACACCTCACTGCCCCAGCCTGACAGCTCATCAGTGCCACGGGATGTTTGTGAGGCCCATCAAAGCTGGGGATTAGGGCCTTCACAAGACACCAGCTTTCTGCTGAATGTGCCCCCAACTCCACTGACAAATCTGCAGCAACAGTGACCCAATTTCATCTCTCTCCACCACTCAACCTTAGACAAGAGCATGGGATTTATTATGCTGGGATTTGTGTTCCTAAGCGTGAGGATGTTGCTAGTATCAGCAGTTGACAGGCCATCAAGAAAACATTGCTGTCAAAGTGACAAGCCACTGGTTAGCGTTTCCCAAAAGCCCCATTTGTTGGCAAACAGGAGGAGGAGTACAGCTCCAGCCCATGAGCACGGGTTCCTGGAGATCTAGGGGGATCCCCTTGACCAGGATGGATGTGGGTCTCAGCTCTCCAGCATTGCTGCTGGAGGATGAACCATTTCTGATCTGGCTGCTGTGCCCTGCTGCTGGCAGGGGGAAGCCCTGGCTGCCTTGCCAAAGGCTTTTATGGTTGGTGAGAGATAATGACAGTCAGTGTGCTGGGGCTGTCCACCATGTCAGTATCCTACTTTTTGGAGGAATGTGTTTTAGGCTTGAATAGCCTCTAAGCACAGCAGCAGAGGTCTCAGCATCGAGCATTAGGTCCACAGGCTTCCTAATGTGAGAATTACCTAGGAATGGCTACTAGCCAGTGGNAGATTGCATTTTAAAAAATAGTTATTACTGCCTATTTTTTCTCTCGCCCTCTCCCTTTTTTTTTTTTTTTTTTTTTTTTTTTTTTTTTAATTAAAACAAATTCTTTCTTCTTAAGCCTCCTTTTCAAAATTTAGGACCAGAGTTCTCGGCATGCCATTTTCCCTGATGATGAAGACACTCTTACACTGTGTCCTCAATTCTTTCAGAAGAGGATGCCCTGCCAGAAGCATCAAGAGGCCATCACACACACAGCACTGCCAGGCTGGCAAAGAGGAGGTCACCTGCACATGCATTATTTAAAGCAGAGCCCAGACCGACTTCTCCCTTGAGTGCTCTTGAGCTGAGCTGCTCTAAAATGCAATTGTTTGAAATGTCATGTCAGAAGGACCTTTACCAGCAACGGCTGAAAAAGAGATGTTTTGGAAGGATGCATGTGTTTTAGATCTTTTTAGGGGTTGGTGTCACAGGGGAATGGGATGTTTCCATCACTTTGTGTCTGTTTTCTCTGGGTCAAGGCAGTTCATAGCTGTTTGATTATTTTTCATAACGAATATGGGGTTTGTGTCTGAAACAAAGCCAGTGCACAGGATGTAAAGTGCTCTTCCACAAGGGAAACTAGCCTAAGGTATCAAGATATTGAATTGCTCCCTTGTGTACATGGGTGTTTTTGCTTTAAAAATGTGTCACAAAATAATGGGGACAAAAAAAAAAAAAAGAAAGAGAGGAAAAAAGGGATGAAGTCCATTTGTGATTCAAACAGCCACGTCCAAATATTAAAGACAGATTTTAGCACTTATATCCTCCTTTTAGAAAATCCTTCATTCCTGTGAGGTGCTTTACTGAAGTGCCCAGAGGTATTAAAAGATTGGGGATGATGCACAACCCTGGCTCTGAATGAGCACCCTTGGCTCAAGTTTCATCACAGAAAATCAGGAGCCACCTATTCCCTAAAATTAGATTCTCTGCAGCCTGTTTTTTTCATCCAGGCGGTGTCTGCAGCATTAGGTGGGACACAGAGTAAAAACTCAGCTCTGCTGTTGGCGGGCAGGGGGTGAGCTGGAGCTGTCCTCTTTAATGGGAAAGGAAACCAAATGAATCCTATTCAGACTCAAAGCCTACCATCAGAGGAAGGCTGAGAGGTCAGTGGAGAACTGCTCTACATAGTCACATTTTTGTTGTATTAATTTCCCTAGTTCTCAGTCAGAGGATTCAAGAGCAAATCCACTTTGCAGCTAACATATAAATAGAGAAAACATTTTAGAAAATGGTGGGAACCAGTATCACCATGGCAAAAGTGCACATCACCCAGCTTTGCTTTTCTCAGGAGCAAGGCTGCCTTTCCAGGCTGATCTCCTGGTACTTGTTCTCATGGTCCTTGAAAGCAACAGATACTAAATAGGGATTTCACTGTTGGGGCTGACTCAAACTCAGTGTTGAGCATTACACTGGAGCTACTAGTCTGGGGCAGAGTTCCTACCCCCTTGTCTTGTTTCAGAGAGCAAAGATGGCAGGTTTTTCTCCCAAAACCTTTCCTACAATCTCAGTTGGAAAGGAAAGACTCCTTGTTTCACTCAAACTCAGAAATTCAAAAGATTAGAGGAAAAAAATGGTCAATTGCTATTTTTATCAGTTAGATAGAGATCAACTTTCTCTGCCTTGAATGAGCTTCTCTTTCTTCTCTTGCTAATGCAGAACCTTGCAAAACAGTTTCCCAATTAACTGGGGATGGTATGCATGTTAACTGCTGAACTGCATTAAATTATTATTACTTTATATTGTCATTACTGGAAAGCTGGGGTAAAATTTAGCTGTCATCTCATGAAGCTGAGGCTTGATTTCTACTTTCCCAGTGTTTTGGCTGCTCATCTTTGGAGGCAACTGCATGGACCTGGTAAAGCAGCACAGTCTGATGGCTTGGGAAGGGCAGCATAACTATTGGGAGCTGCTTCCCTTATTCCATTTGAACATCCTCTTTCTGCTCCTCTGATGTGGAGGTCTGTCTGTAAAGGTGCTTGCCATAGGAACTACTGTTGCAGGGGATTTCCAGCATTTCCAGCCCCCTGAAGCCTCCATCATCACTCTGTTAGGAAATACAGAGCTCACCAGCAAAAGCTGAGTCTGGTGCCTGCTTCCCCCTCCCCAAAAGAGGGACTTTGGTTACTGTTTGAATTACTTGGGTCCAGCAAGGTTCTGTGAGGGATCCATAAGACTGCAGAGTAGACTAGCACCCTGATCCCATAAGGGCTAGAGGAGCTGGGGATCAGAGCCCAGGACTGGCTTTGGTGCAGCCACTAGGATGGGGAGCACCAGTTGGGGAAGTGGGCACAGCAATGCAGAGGACTTGGGGTAACAGGGAGGAGCCAGACAATATTACAGTGAGGTGCAAGATGAAGGGAAGCAAAACCTGACCAGAGCTGCTCGGAGCACCTAAGGACCATCAAGGAGCACCCAAGTCCAGGCAGTGGCTGACAGTGCTATCCCTGACCCTGTCTTTAGCCTCACTGCTGCAGAGCCCAAGTTCTGGGTACCCCTCCTGTGGAGCTTGCTCAGCCTGCAGAGGAGTGCTGAAGAAAGGAGGCCTTACTCCCACCCAGCTAGTGCCTTGAGATGCAGGGACAGCTACTAGGGAAATGGCAGGAGGCTGCAGTCATTGCCACATTGAGTAAAGTGATGTTACCTGCCCCTGATCATGACTGCAAGTAGGACAATGCAGGGAGGACTCTTCTATGATAACTTGTCTCATTTTTATCTCTCTTTTGCTACCTTGCCCGGTCTTCTCCTACAAGACCTCTTTCTCTGACTCATCTCCCTTTCCCTCTTACTTCAGGACTCCTGCGTCCCTTCTCCCACCTTCTGGTTGGTCCCAGTTTTTTTCCTCCTTTTCTGATACTTCCCTTTTCTCTGGGCCCCCATCCCTATGTGGAGTTTCCAGATGCCCACACATCAATGCTACATGTGACAAGGTCAGCTTTTCTGATCCTCCTTCACACCTAACCACACTGTTGCTGACTTCCAAGAGGCAAGAAAAAAAAGGTGGATAGTTGCCCTCCTGGGAATGGAGAAATGCTTGAGCTGGGTGACCCAGGCATTGGATACTGTTGGAAAGGGTTCTGCTCTGATGCAGGATGGGAACGCTGCTTCACTACCACTGACTTTTGCTGTCTCTGTTGGGCTGGCCTCCATGGCCTCAGCTGAATGCTCACTAGAGGTGATCCTCAGGCTCTGGGGCTGAGCACAAGCACCCCCTTGGAGGTGGATGGGTCTCCTCTGGGCAGGTATTCAATGACAGTCTTGCTGGCCTTGAAGGCAGATTGATGTTTGACAGAGAACCTGTTATCTCTGCTTTATGACTGCCAAGCAGAGTGCCCACAGCCTGCAGTGCCCACTCTCCAGGCCAAAGGGAGAGACACCACGCTGTGGCCACGTGGTGGGGGGATTCCTGGAAATCACCTTGGTGGGCATCAAGCTTCAGAGGAGCTGCCTGCCAGCCTGCCCCCACAACACCCCACCCCACACCCCTTCCTTGGTTGCAGGAGAACATGTGTTTTGGGATGTTTTTAGCTGATCCTGTGCGGGCTGCTCTGGTTAAAGTGCCTGCCAAGGCAGGGCCCTTTCACTGCCAGCACACTGCTGACAGTACAAGTTCCCACAGCTGCCCCTGGCAGCCCCCTCACTCACACTTACTGGAAAAAAATAATTGGATGGATTGAAGTGCAGCACCGTTTTACTTAACAGATAAGAAATTTCATATCTGCCCTGATTAAGGGCTAGGAGATATGAGCTCACACCAGAGCCAGCAGCAGAGGCAATTTCATTTCACTTCTGCTGACAGAGAAAGAAGTTTGAGGGGCTAAGCACTGCTGCAGTTTGCTGCATTAATGTCACCACAGGAGGGACCTGTCTGCTCCCAGTGGGCATGGGCATACTGAGGAGCTTGGCCAGGAAGGCATCCTGCAGCTGGCTGTCATCTGGCAGTGAACACAACGTGAGGGCTCGGGGCAGTGTGACACGCTCGTCCTCCTGCTCAGCACCTGGAGGGCAGAGGGTTCCCAGGCCCTTGCTGCCTGTGCTGGTGGTACCTGGCACCTCGTGGCCTCTGCTCTTTCATCCTAAGTGCAAAACACCCAGGCTGGTAAAGAAAATCAAAGCCAGGCTGAAGCCATCACAGCACATGGGTGTGTTTAAGCTTGGTGTCACCCTGTGTCAGATGTGTAGCACTTTTGTGATGTGTTTCACACCTCAGCATGACAAAATGTCTTTACATTTTGATATATTAATAGATATATTGCCTAATTCTCTTGGAAATGAAGTCCCTACTGCTTTCTGGCTGTCTTGGTGCCACAGTCCATGTGAAATGGGCTGTGTCACAGCACAGTGAGCTCTGCACATGGGCCAGAACACAAATCATGTCACAGCAGGGGCACATGTGCTTGAGCATCTCTGTCCTCAGCAGTGGTGTGAGGTATGCAGCAAGTCCATGTACTCACCAAGGTAGGTCTGTTGTCCTTCATTACCCAAAAAGGCCAGCTGGCCAGGATCAAATTGGTCTCAGTAGTCCTGGCATCCAACAGGGCAAAGCTCAAGTGGGGAAAATTTGGGCAGCTCTCCAACTCTGCAACCAAAGCTGGAGTAGGTGAGTGTGCAGGTATGAACAGGAGGCATGAAGAGAAGGACCTTTACCTGTATTTAGAGTGAAACCAGTGAAGCTATTAATTGCCATCTGCATGATGAGCCAGAGCAGGATGCTACACTGAGCTGGGGGAAGTGGCATCTGAATTTGAGGAATCAAAGTCAGGAGGAGATATAAATGACAGCAGGTGTGAAGTTAGTCCTTGAACACAGGGTCCTCTGAGTGGGGACAGAGGAGGAGGAGACATGTGAAGCACTGAAGACCAGGCCACTTGTTTCCTGATAGCACAAACAATGTCATGCAGACAGTGCTGTCAGTCTTCACAACATAATTCCTAAGGTCATGGAGTTTGACACCAATTCTTTGAGGCCAGTGTCTGCAGGCATATTTCTGTGAGCTGTAAAAAAAATTTTTCATAGATTTTAATATTGTTTATATATTCAAAAAAAAAAAAAAAGTCTAGCCTGCCACAGTGTAAGCTGGACTATGCAACTAGGAAACATTGGCAGTGTTGCATCCTGCATTAGGGGTAATCCTTGTGAAGGAAACAGCAGTGGCTTGGCTAAGGTGGCATGTCCTTGGGATCCAGGAGCATCCAAAATGCTCCCAACACCAGGCAGCAAAGAGCAGCAGGTTCACATGGGGCTGTGTTTAGACCTCAAAATACACCAGTCCCTAGCTGATCCACAAAATGGGAGCGATCAAGCACCCTTTATATACTGAGAGGCTTTGGGGGAATTGAGTGCTCTGTCCCAAAACCCTGCACAACACATAGGGCAGAGATGAAACAGTGACAGAGAGAGGTGTGATAAATGTACTCCTGCTGTCAGACAGGGCCAGGCACTGGTGTTCACAGGTGGAAACCAGGAAGGTTTCAACTCTCTTACAAAACTGATGTTGAGTTTTTAAATCAATAGCTTCACCTTCTAAAATGTTCCAGAAGAACCCATAACGATTTTTAATCTATTCTAAATGTCAGAACAACTGAATTCTCTTCTGAAAAGCTTGCAGGCAGTGGTGCTGGGAGCCAGGCAGGCAGGGAGTGCAGCTCCATCTGTCTGCTCAGGACTACACAGCTGCCACAGGGGCCGTCTTGTACCTATCCATGGTCCTTGGCTGCTGCAAGGAGCCTTGGCCCCGGCTGCAGGCAGGAAACAACTTTATTTCTTGAGCTATTTTGTATTAAAGCAGGAATATATACAGAGAAGACCTGTGCCCCGAAACAAAACTTTATCACTATCTGTTGCTGCTATGTATGGCCTAATTTGAAGGAATCAGGCTCCAGGGAATGTTTTCAGCCCCCCAGAGGGGAAGGATGTTAACCCTGAAACCTGCTTTGGCTTAAGGTAAATGTCTCTGGCAGCTGTCAGGGCTGAGAGGTCCTCAGGGCTCTGGTCTGGGAGTGCTGGTGTCAAGCCTGTTGCAGTGACACAAGGCGTTCTCAGGAGTGAGCTGCTTCAGTGGAGATGCTTTCAGCAGTCTTTCAGTCCCTCTAGGGATTTGCAGGCAGCTCAAGTCACAACTGCTGCTTGTTTTTTTCACTCTTACCTTTGGAGATGTATTTTCCTCACACTTCCTCCAGCAAGCCTCTCTTTTCCCTCCTCCAGGCTGCAGGAGAAGAAGCAGTGAAGACAGAAAAATGCTGAATTCATGGAAATAGGTCAGAGACTTTCAGGTCTCACAGTGTGCCAGAACAGGTTATAGTGACAGGCAAGCTTTAAGCTATGTAAGCCATGAAATGAGGCAGAGGGCTCTGCCTGGCACCAGCTTTTGTCACCCTCCCAACTCAAGGATATATCTTGTAAAGGTCTGTGTTATTGAGCACAAAACAAGCCCCAGACAGCCCAGCCCTGTCTGGCATGGGCAATTGTGAAATCCCCTCTCAGACCTGTGCCCTTAGCCTCTCTAACCTGCTGAGGCCTGGTGGAGTTGGTGAGAGGTGTGTAGGCGGTCAAGGCAGCTGGTGCCCGGCCCAGAGGTGCTGTGTGAGACCAGAGGTCTCAGCGTGCAGTGGTACACTGTGTTGTAAATGGTAATCTCCTCTTGACATCTAATCTTGCTGCTGAAAAGCAAATAAATCTCTCAGTAGGCTACATAGAACACAGTATTCAGTGTCTGTACCTGCTCTCCTCTCTCCAATCTATAAATCTTGCATTCAAGCTCTCCAAGAGTCCCCTTGATTATGAACATGATTATGCCAGAAACCTCTGTGTTTCCTTCCCCATGCTGCATGAACAATTGAAGGATGGTTCTAGCTTATTTATAGTTCATTTTCCCACTATCATAGGCTAAAAATAATCAGGGCCCCAGATTTCACCCCAACAGCAGAGCTGAGGCTTGAGCCAAAGGCAGAACAGGCACATCACCCGGTGAGTACCTGTGCCATGCTTCCTACTCAGGCAGAGAAGTGCTCCTGGGAGCTGGGTCTGGGGAAACTGTAAGGCAGCCACAGGGAGCTGCCCTGGGCACAAACGGGACCTGCCCAAACTGCGCCGAGCAGCTCTGCTCCCTGCGCAGCCCTCTGCGGTTGGCCCAACACTGCTGGGCTTCATATGCCTGGGTTGTGCCCAGGAACATGTGGAACATGCTTGGTACATACAAAGCTTGCCTCAAAATGCAGGTTTCAGGATGCCCAACTTATCAGACACATTTGTAGCAAGATTTGTCTGAAAATGTATGGAACAATTTTTTTCCTGAAAATGTCAAAAAATTATGTTTGGACATTTTACAAATGAAGTAGCTTGGCTTTCTTTCAACATGACAGTTCCATTTCAAAACTAACCTACCTTTTAAATTTTTTTTTAAAGCTAAATAATATGAAATATTTGGGGTTCAGATTGAAATTTTAATTTTATTTTTGCAAGTACCCCCTCAAGTTTTCCATTTGGTTTGAATGGGTAGGTCTTCCCCTTCCTCCTATCTGTGTATGGAGGAATAGGGATGGGTTAGCAGATGATGAAATTTAGCCTCCCCATGGAGCCAAGAGTACAGGGAGCTTACTTAGGATGCTCCTTCTCTTTGTGCTGGAGCACTGTCTTGAATACCTGTATTCCCCACCCTCTTCTCCCTCCCTGAGGTTTTACTCTACTTCCCTATTGCCTCATTCTGGAAATAAAAATGCTGTTCTCAAGACTGCCTGTGCCTCTCCACTCTCCACCCTCCCTGTCTCCCTCCAAAGTGTTTTCCATTAAAGCTAAAGATTAATTTCTGACCTCACTGATTGACAATGTGCCAAGGGGGAAAAAACGGTGCAGGCTGAGGAGTGAAATACATGGAGGCTATGGAAGAAGACAAAAAATCAGGGTGGCAACAGTTCCATATCAGTAACTTTCTAGCAGGGCAGGGTGTGTGTGGGGATGGCTCTGGGGTGCATGCAGTCCCCCAAAACCTGCCCTGCACAGCCCTGGAACCTGCGCATTCCCATCACATTCTTGTCCCTGGCCTGGCTGGGGGTGAACTGGGGCAGCCTGGGTGTTGCTGCCTTCACCAGAGGCATCAGCACGGTCCTGTTCTCCCAGCCTTCAGCTGGCCCAGGACAGGAAGAAACCCTCATTTCCCTCCACTGACTTCCCCGCACAGCTGCCACCGCCGATTGCTATGGAAACCCCGAGGATGCGGAGCAGGGAAAAGCTGCCTGGCCGGGAGGCTCCCGCAGCGGGAAGGGGTCCCGCAGGAGGAGGCTTGATGTGGCGAGGCTGGGTGCCTCTGCTGGGGTGAGCCCAGGGCCAAGCCCCTGCTAGAAGGCGGAGGACGAGCGCTGGCTCGGCCTCCCCGTCCCACTGACACCCCAGGGGGTTGAGGTGCTAGTTATTGCCTACAGAGGATTCTGTGCTTCTCCTCTCTCTGTCTCTGCATCAGTCATGACAGGAGCTTGCAGCAGAAAAGCACCTCCCTCACCAGCTGGGAACTGTTGCCAGATTTCAGCTTCACCAGCCTTTCTTCCCCTACCAATATACAGAGGTTTTCTTATGTGCAGCTCAAAGGCTCTTCTGTTTGACTTTCTTGTGAGGACTATCAAAGGGCTCACAGGATTTTTTTCTTCCGCATTTTTTAATGTTAAGCAGCTTTTAAGAGGGGTCTCAGCACAGGTGAGAGGCTCTCATCAGGCACAGGTTCTGCCTTCCCCTTTGAGCAGCAGAAAGACAGCAGAGATAGAATGCCTCTTAATTAGTGAGCCAGCGCCTCCCTTCCCTTCTCTCTGTGTCCAAGCCCTAGCAAAAGGCCATGAACATCCATCTGGGGCACCAAAATCAGTTTCTGATGACAGTGCCTTTGGTTAGACACACAGGTGCCCTGGCAGCCCAGTGAAACTCTGAGGAAAACATGTAACAACTTTCTTTGTCAAAGACACCAAACCAGCTTTATCTACTCCAGGCATGTTCTCGGTTCTTTCCTTTTAGTATCTCTTAGCTGTTAATGCAGACTCCTGCTGAGACTCTTATCTCAGCATTACAGATCATGAGGTGACATGAGCAAAGGTCATGTTGGCCAAGTTAAGACAAGCTATCTGTGTAGGCAGTCTCTGAATAGCATGGCCTGTACTGGGATCATCAGCCAAAAACATATCAGAGAGGCACACACAGAGGAATTATTAGGTTTTTAAGGATGTCCAGGTTATGTCTCCTCCCTCTCTCCCCCTGGGGTAAATTCATACAGGGAGAATCCTTTTGCAGTGCTGCTGGATCTGCCAGCGATGCACACATGAAGATGTTTGGGACCCAGCTATCCAGCTCTACAGTGACTCCACTAACAAAATGAACTCTTGGGAAACCTGCTGTCCCAAGGAACAGGCCTGCCTGCACAGAATTGAGCTGGAAAGAGAAAGCAGGTGTTTAGATCAGACCTGAGAGACTTTAGTAAGGTAGCAGCTGAATCATCATGCTGCCTGAAGCAGGGAAGAAGTGTGAGCAAGCCCAAAGGACAGACAAATGCCGTCTGCAGCCCTTGTTGAGGAATGGTGCAGTGCCCCTCACACCAGTTTGTGAGAAGAGGGAGCCAGAAAGAGAGCTGCTCCCTGGCATTTAGCATCCCTTTTTTATGTAAAAAGGTGGGTGTTGTTTTCAGACGTTCCTGAATCCTGACTTTGATGTGACAACTTGTGCAGGAAGGTACAAAAGAAAGCAGGGAGATCTGGAAAATGCTTCTTGCCTGAGCTGAGGTTTAGTTAGACTCCTATAATTAACGACTGCGGCTCTCCTAAGAAAGATCCCAGCTGCTTGCCTCTGCAGCTTGCTCTATAAATTTTTCTCTCACGCAACTGACACGCACCAAAACTCATTCCTGTGAGGAAGGGAACGAGCGTGTATAAATCAAATGTATCTGAAAAACATGAACAAGAGGAGAGGGGACAAAAGGAGCACAGACTCCAAAAGAAGTTACATAAATCAGCTTCCCCGGGAGGATGCGATCAGGTCCCTCTGGGCAAGAGGCAGCTTGCAGGCTCGTGTGCAGCAAGCCCTTCACATCTGATCAGTAAGTGAGGAGCTCAGGCAGTAAGTGAGACCTCTCTGTGCCCAGCATCGAACATGCTGTGCAAAGTGTGCCCTCCTTTTGTCTTGGGATAAACAGCTCTTTCAATAAGCTGTTCTGCTGAACTACTTGGTGTTTGAGGCACCTCCAGGGGAGCTAGGACCTCCCTGTCCATCCCCATGGAGAAGAATTCATGAAGTCTCCCAAACTGAGTAGTCTCATCTGCCCTGTAAAATTATCTCATCCAGCACAGATCAGGACATCAACCTGCAGAGCCCAGGATACTGCAGAAGTAGGCATTCTCAAGCAGCAGAAGTCTGTTCCTCAAATCCTTACAACAGGAGTCTTTCCTGCTTTTGAGAAGTAGCCCTTGCTCCTAAACATATGAAACAATCACCAAGGCTCTGTGCACCCTTACTTTTCAGATCTCCTGCCTTTTCTCCAGCCAGTGGGTCCTAATTCTTGAAAAGTGGGTAATGTTCCAGTCCTTTGGCAGGTTTTTACCTCTGAGACTTTGGCAGTTTTAGTTTGCTGATAGTCCTTCTGCACAGACTGTTGCCATTCAAAGTTCAGCCAATGCAGAGAAGAGCAGGTAAGTGACTTTATGGATCTGGCACCCCCAACAGTTGTATCTTGGGGTGACAGGTGCCCAGCAGGCACGGGCACATGCTCTCCTCAGGCCTTTCATTCCCTTGGTCCATCTGCCTCCTCTTTGTTCCTCCATCCCCTTCATTTTTGTCTACTTGAACTATATAGCAACCCTTCACCAGTTCTTGTCTTCTCAGTCTCACAGGTCTTACCAGGTTCTTTTGCCTCTTACAATACCTGGACAGCTCTAAGTGCCCTCCCACTTTCTGAGAGGTTCATCCACCCACCAAACTGTGTTTCCATAGCAGAGCTGGGGGAGGCTCAGCATATACCTCCTGTTGCCTTCCACCCCTAAGCATGTCTCTGGGCTATTCCCCCTTCTCCCAAACCATCCTGTTTTGCCTTTGCTCTCTCACGATCCTTTGAGCTCTATTTGATTTGCAGACACAATTTTCTTTCATGCAATTCAGCTCTGCCCTGTGAATCGGCTCTTCACTGATACATTTTTGCTTAGCTTGAAGAGGATTAAGTAAATTCTTTCACCATGGCAGTCCTATTTCTGCCTGTGCCTGTTATCAGGGAACATAGGACAGTGGCAGCAGGGGGAAGCATTTTATTAAGAGGCCAAGGTATCTGCCACACAGTCCTACCGCTTTCCTGCTCCCCACTAAGCTTTTGCAGACATTGGTAGATAAAGTTCTGCTAACAATAGCATTGCCCCATTACTTCTGCCTTTGTCACCAAAGGCACTACTGAATTTTCTTTTCCAAATGCTATTAGCTCTTCCCTCTAAAGTTTCTATATTTAATGTAAATCTTCCATGTTTAAAGTTTGTGGCAATCTTGCATGGACAAGCAGGGAGGTGAAGGGAAGCCTGCCATGCAGCCTGCCCAACCTGCTCACCTGGCCACAGCACAGGATGCTAAGGAGAAGCTGAACAGGGGGCCCTGCCACTCCCTCAGTGAGTGCCTGCTCAGCTGCTATTGAGAGGAGGGGAAGCATCTCAAGTCACCCTGGCTGTGTGGCTCTGAGCCACAGCTGCAGGGCTAGGACTGAGCCAGCACGGAAACCTCCTGTGGGTCCTAGCCCAGAGCACAGACTCACCAGCCCACAGCAGCCCTCAGCAGGGAGAGGCTGTTTCTGCTCTCAGGCTGTTGTACACCAGGTTAGCTCCCCACAGCAGACAGAGCATGTACAGCAAAACTTTCTCTGTACCCTCTACCTCATGGGGACAAGCGAGCCAGGTCCAGCACCAGCAGCACATCCTCCAGCAAGCTTCTCCATGCAAACCACAAAGAGTTTGACCCAGTGCTCAGCATCTAAGGAGGTCCCCACAGCTTAGAGAACATTCTCAGTGCTTTCAAGCAATAGCTCCCAGCCAAACCCTGGCAATGTGTCCAGGCAGTAATCTTTCCAGGGTGAAATCCTGCAAGGTCAGCAATGTAGAAGACTCACTGGTCTTTGTTCTTCCCTTGATGAAACAACACAAACCCAGGCTGACTGTGACAGCTCTTTGTCATGCATGATCCACTACAGCAAGGAAAACCATGCTTGAGCAGCACCTGCCTTACCTGGCTGACCTTTTGTGAAGATCACCTCTGTCTATTCGCTGACTTCTGAATGGACAGAGCTTTATCATCATTATTTATCTGCTTCAGCATGTGGTGAAGACTAGTGGGGCAGATGTAGAAGGAGAGCTCTACCACATCGTCTCCCTGGATAACTATTGTATCAGGCTAGAACTGTGCAAGACAGAAGCTTTTTCCCTCAGTAACCAAGATTAGACCATGAATAAAAGGAATTAGCTAAAGGTCAAGCCAGCTAGAACAAGAATAATGAAAGCTGGCTTAAAGAACAGCTGTGTGCAATTGCTCAAAGTACAGCAGAATTTGTCCTTTTCCTGACTCAGTGTCTGGGGGAGGCAGAAATTTTAGCAGTGGCCAAAATCACTTCTGGGTGGTGGACTGTTAGATGCATCATAAGCACATACCTATTTTCTCTGCCCTGTATCCCCTGAGTCCCACACAAAACAGATAAGCATGCCTTTCATCCCTAACTCTCTGATGAGAACTGCCTCCTGCAACAGTCAAAGCTGCCCCCCTTGCAAGAACATCCCTCACTCCCGAGGTTAATGTGATGTGCCCTGGTGCCTCCAGTCACAGCAGACAAAAGCTTCTTCTCCTTGGAGTCTTAGACTCTGTAATTAACCCTTGGCCCTTTGGACCAAAAGAAGCTGGGACACTTTAACCTTTGGAACCTGTTGGAAAGTTCAGTTAACTTCAAGGGCCTTTGCTAGGAACATTAGTTGAGGAAACAAAGAATTCAGAGAAGTGCTGGAACATTGTTATCAAATTGTTCTGAATGTATCTATTTTTAGAGGGTGAAGAAGAGAAGGAGCTGAAGAGAATACCTTAGAGCCTCGGTGCATGGCATGGTGGCAGTCGTTACGGGCCTCTCTCAGCCCCAAGCCTGAGCCAGAGGAGGAAAGGGGGTGGTGATGATGGTTTTGGTAGCATCTTTATTTATTTTTTTAAGAGATGAAGTTCCATTTTCACCACCCCACCCCCATGGTCAGAAAATGAGACCCACAGATAGAGCTGAAGATAATGGCAGGTTGCCATGGAAATGTGCATTTAGTCTCACTGTTTCCATGGCAACTGAAAGACATACCATTCTGTTCCTCTGAAGGATGCCAAAGGTAAATGAGCACTGATTAAAACAGGGGCACAAACTTGGGTTCTAATCAACAACAAAGACTAGGACCATAAACTCTTATTGCTCAAGCAGGAGATATTAAGAGCCATACAAATTCTGGGAAGGCCAGTGGCAGGAAGCACTGCACACAAACTGCTCCCCACGGGCTGAGGAATCACAGCCTTGGTGTAATGGCCCATCTCACTGTCATGAACAGCCTCAGCTGACTCACACAGTATTTCTGTCCACAGCTGGATACTAAACCAACCCAAAGTTCATGATCTACTGAGCTGCTTCCTGGGCAGGTATCTGCACAGATCAAAGCCAGTTGCAGCCTAATCCTAGAAACCACGCAGAGCAAATATATTCCTTAGAACCCAGCAGGATCTGAACTGCACCATTAATCCTCTACCTAGCCCCTAATGGCATTTGGTTCAAGGATTCATCCTCTTAAAAAAAAAANTAAAAATATTAATACTTAAAAAAAAAAAAAAAAAAAAAAAAAAAAAAAAAAACCAAAAAAAAAAAAACAAAAAGGAAATTAAGAAGAAGAAAAAGAAGAAGAAAAAGAAGAAAAGCCAATAAAGAGCTTCCCAAATAGAATACAGGTGGTTGCAGTTTATTCTTGCCAATGCTCTGTGTCCTTGAACTGTGGTTCTTTATCCAGGCTGGCTGACAGTTGTATCAAACACACCATTACACAAGGTATCCCTTCCTCTACTGCCAGTCTCTCTGGCAGCTATGGCCCATTCCAGAGAAGCATGGTCAGAGCTTTGGCTGGTGTGCATGAAAACAGGCAAAGAAAAGAGAGTATCAAAACACTCCACATGCTATCATGCTCTCTGCTAATGAATTTGATGGCGTGTTTGCTTGTGGAGACAATGTTTTGTTCAGTCCTTAAGCATGTGTTGTAGCAGCTCATCAGGAAATACAGCACACTTGCTCTGAACTTTTCTCTGAACTCCCAAGAGCAGCCCCATGGAAAGGGACCAGGGGTTCTGATCAGTGGCCAGCTGAATATAGGCCAGCAGTGCCCTGGCAGGCAGAAGGGCCAGCCCTGTCCTGGGGGGCATCAGGCACAGCATGGCCAGCCAGGCAAGGGAGGGGATTGTCCTGCTCTGCTCTGCTCTGGGGCAGCCTCACCTCGAGTGCTGGGGGCAGTTTTGGGTTGGGTGCCACAATATAAGAAGGATACAAAGCTATTAGTGTCCAAAGGAGGGCAATGAAGATGGTGAAGGCCTTGAGGGGAAGCTGTATGAGGAATGGCTGAGGTCACTTGGTCACTGTTCAGCCTGGAGGAGACTGAGGGGAGACCTCACTGCAGTTACAGCTTCCTTGGGAGGAGGAGTGGTAGACACTATCTCCTTTGTGGTGATCTGTCACCCTGTTCTTTTGAGTTTCTCTAAGACTTCTGATGTTTACATTCTTGTAATGGAGTTTCTCACACACTTTCATGTAAATAATAATTGTTTTGTATTCTTCTCTGCAGGAGGAGAATTCTGATGGACTGTTAGTTTGACCAGTATAGTTGGAGAGGTGGCAATGTCATTCTCCAATCCACTGTTACCTTTGGAATTCTGTAAGTGTTGAGGTCTGAAAAATAAAGTTCTCTTTTCCTGTTCCTGTTCAGATGCTGGAACACCTTGTGTGAGTTTTATTATTTCTTGTCACAACAGTGACAGTGATCAGTGACAGGACCCAAGGAAATGGCATGAAGTTGTGTCAGGGGAGGTTCAGGTTAGATATTAGGAAGAGATTCTTCATCCAGAGGGTGACTGAGACTGGATTAGGCTCCATGGGGAAATGATCACCTGACCAAGCCTGCCAGAGTTCAAAAAGCATTTGGACAATGCTTTCAGGTACATGTGACTCTTGGGGCCATCCTTTGTGGGGCCAGGAGTAGGACTCAATGATCCTTGTGGGTCCCTTCCAACTCAGGACATCCTATAATACAATAGACTCCACTGACCAGTCCCAGCTTACAGTGTGAACAGTGGAACTGTTCACACTGTAAAAACTCAATTTTAAAAACTCTGATTTTCACTTGCAGTTGCCACCAGATGTTTGAAATGTTTGTAAGGTTGAAGTCTTGGTACAAAGCATGTGCCTTCCCAGCGTGGGAAACAGACAAGAGAAGCCTTCTTTCATGCATTTCTGCCTTCCCATTATTGCCTCCTCCACTGTTCAGTGATTCCTCCCCCAGGTGCTGGATTCAGACAAGCCCTTAAAGTGGCAAGAAATTACACTAGAGTGTGGGAGAAGCAGAAGTCCCAGGGGGTGTCATCCAGAGGGTACTGGTTCTGCAACCTTAGCTGTCTTCCTGACTCACCCAACAGCTCTGTACAGCTGTAAAATGGCACAAGAGAAAGGTCTGAGATCAGTGAAATTTTGCAGGTGAAAATTTGTGGGTGAGACGGACTGCTACTCCCCTAACGTTCACCTTAGGTTGGCCATTGGTCCTATTGTAGCTACTCACCTCCAAATGCTCTTTGTAGTAAATGATACCACACAGGGGCCCACCAACACAAGCATAGCACTCATGCATATCCCTAAACCACAAAAAAAAGGGGATAAAGAAGATCTCCTATTTCCCTACCACCGCCTGGCTTGAGGCCTTGAAGTGGGACCTTCAGCTAAGACAGACAGATAGATACTGAATCTGAAGAACAGAGCCAGTCACAGGGTGAGGATGTGCTGGTCATCTACCAACAAGTCTCTACAGAGCTCCCAGAAGCTCTCACCAAATGGAGAATTTTTATTCCATCTTCTTCTACCTTCTTGTCAGTGACACTGATGATTGTGCCCTTTTCCCTTGAAGTTTCATCTTAAGGTTTCCTTAAATATCTTTCTTGATCATTCACTCCTTGTCAGGTGGGTGAACTGAGAGAATCCTCCTTCTTTATGTGGGAGCAGAGAAAGATTTTCCAATGCAGTTTCTCATTTGGCATGAAGCGAAGGCAGCCAAATGAGAAAAGTCTCCAGCTCCTTCAGCTTCTTCTCCGTGGCTCAGTAAAAGAGCTCCCAACTATTCCCACACTGCAGACCTCCTGCAGACATGCCTTGGCAGACCCTCATGGTCCAGGCAGCATCAAATCCCCTGTCTTATCTTCTGTGTCCTTCTCTTGGCATCATAAGCCTTGCCCCACAGGCTACAGGGTGGTGCCATCTTTGTCACCTATTCATTGCACAAAACTTGACAGATTAGGCTTTTTCAGTAGGAACCAAGACCTAGCCTTTCTGCCTACACAGCCAAAATGCACCCAGATCACCTTTGTACCCCGCTGTCAACAAGAGCCCCTTTGCTGACTTCCCAACATTGACAGAAGTTCTGATGTACTGACAGACTCTAAAGAGCCAGGACAACTCTGGAGGTGACAGACAGGCCTTTGTACCCATTCCCTAACAGGAACTGGAAAACCAATAGCTTTTGCCAATAGGTTACACCTTCTCCCAAGAAGCAGGTCTAGGAAGCCAAGAGCAACATGGTGCATGGGCTGAAATCTCTCCAGTTCCCAGCAGTTTCTCTGATCTAAAGACCACACTGCAGCAATACCAGCCTGCCTCCAGAACAGACAGCTGCAAAGAAACTTTTGCTCTTGCTTAGGTGTCCTGCACGGAGCAAATCCAACCTCATCCCAGAATGCCTGCGTATGTCCAGTGCAGTGGGTCCCAAGGAGAAAGGGGTCCACCTAGTGCAGTGAGAGCAGTACTGCCAGCACCGCGGGCGGAGCACATCGCACATGCGAGCTGCACGGCAACGCTGCGAGCGACACCGCGGCCACCAACGCCCTGTCCTCTGCACAGCCCCTCGGAGCGAGAGGCAGGCCCTCTGCCAGGGGCGGCACCAACGCCCTGTCCTCTGCACAGCCCCTCGGAGCGAGAGGCAGGCCCTCTGCCAGGGGCGGCACCAACGCCCTGTCCTCTGCACAGCCCCTCGGAGCGAGAGGCAGGCCCTCTGCCAGGGGCGGCACCAACGCCCTGTCCTCTGCACAGCCCCTCGGAGCGAGAGGCAGGCCCTCTGCCAGGGGCGGCACCAACGCCCTGTCCTCTGCACAGCCCCTCGGAGCGAGAGGCAGGCCCTCTGCCAGGGGCGGCACCAACGCCCTGTCCTCTGCACAGCCCCTCGGAGCGAGAGGCAGGCCCTCTGCCAGGGGCGGCACCAACGCCCTGTCCTCTGCACAGCCCCTCGGAGCGAGAGGCAGGCCCTCTGCCAGGGGCGGCACCAACGCCCTGTCCTCTGCACAGCCCCTCGGAGCGAGAGGCAGGCCCTCTGCCAGGGGCGGCACCAACGCCCTGTCCTCTGCACAGCCCCTCGGAGCGAGAGGCAGGCCCTCTGCCAGGGGCGGCACCAACGCCCTGTCCTCTGCACAGCCCCTCGGAGCGAGAGGCAGGCCCTCTGCCAGGGGCGGCACCAACGCCCTGTCCTCTGCACAGCCCCTCGGAGCGAGAGGCAGGCCCTCTGCCAGGGGCGGCACCAACGCCCTGTCCTCTGCACAGCCCCTCGGAGCGAGAGGCAGGCCCTCTGCCAGGGGCGGCACCAACGCCCTGTCCTCTGCACAGCCCCTCGGAGCGAGAGGCAGGCCCTCTGCCAGGGGCAGCACCCCACCTGGGCACCACTTGCTCCATCTACTGCATCGGTACAGAGCAAGTGTAGGCAAGTGGAACCTGGCTAGGCTCAACAGACATGGCACATTTACATTCAGCAAGAACAGCAATCCAAGATGAAACCTGCATGTTTACAGGGGCTGAAGGCTGGCTTTAGTCCAGGGAAGAAAAGCCTTGATAGCTGCTGGCTTGCTACCTCTCCAGCACTTCTGCTGTACTTTTATTTCCCATAAAAGATCTCAAAAGAGACTTGAGCTTGACATTTCAGTCTGTCTGAAATGGATCAAGAATGGATTTTCCTGGTTCAGAAAACAACTCCTCTGGCCTACTTATAGCTATCCCAGCTGAAAGAAATTGAGTTTAACTAATGTATTCTACCTACACAAGCCTTAAGGTCTTACACATTTCAAAGGCAGATCTGGCTGACACCACCTTCAAGATTTGGGAGCATAAAGGTAGGGTTAAAAACCATGAAAGGGTGTAGACAAATCTTTTAACCACATTCTTTTAGTCTCTTTTACAAAATGTGACAGCTCTCTGATACCAACATAATGAGGCAGATGTTGTTGGCTACAGGAAATGGAAGGGGCTAAACTGAAAAAGACACTGCTCCACATCCTATCCATGCGCATCCCCATGTGACAAAGTCACAGCCAGGTCATATATGAGCTCCTGTAACATCTGCTGATGCAACTGAAACTAGCTGGCTATCAGCTCTGAGCACTAGAAATAAATAGGCAAAACAGTGCTCAACATAGGCACTACTAAATAGTTTAAAAAGGCTTTTAGGAAGCTTAACAAAAAATGCCTGTGGCATGGTATTGAAAAGCTCATAGCTTGCCATAGGCGGTTCCCTTGAGACCAAAGTCATGCAGTGCTCCCACACTCACGTGAAAAACTCATCTTAAACAATTTGGTTATGATCAGATAAAACACAAAAGAGGGAACAAAAATAGCTTCCCCATCTCTCCTTTCATCCAGAAGCAGGTGAATCACTGACTTAAAAGACATCTAGTGGCAGATAAAAAACTATAGAAAATGACTAATCGAAAGGATGTTATTCTGGAAACTTCTAGACTTCCCATTCCATGGGAGTCTTAGAAAGGAGTGGAGCTATTCCAGTCTTTCACCAAACCATCCATGTTAGACAGAGACCAAATGGTAAATCAAGTTATGGAAAAGCTCCCCAGACAACTGAAAGTCAAAAGGACTTGTGAACCCTTAGGCAGTACTCCTGCTCTCCTCTGTCTATCACCTTAACCTCCCTTCCTGCTGGCAAGAGCAGGCAGATACCACACTATGAAACCTGAGAGTCCATATGACCTAAAATTCCAAGTCAGGCTTAAATAGCACTGGAGCATAGAGAGCTGTGTATTTTATTTATATATATATATATATATATATACACAAAGGCACCCACAGCATTTCCATGATCAGATTTTTGGATACCACTTCA
>VZRH01005865.1:955983-974765 GCA_013397555.1 Urocynchramus pylzowi | reverse complement strand
GGGGCAGCGGGAGGAGAGCAGCAGGCGGAGACGGCCCGGTAATCCCGGCTCTTCCTTGCAGGTTCCATAGACGGCAGCATCCAGGAGGTGAACGTGAGCCCCTGCCCCACTCAGCCCTGCCTGCTCCACAAGGGGACATCCTACAGCATCAACGTCACCTTTGCCAGCAGTAAGGAGCACATCCCCACGGGAGTGGGCAGGGGCAGGTGATCCCTCCGTGTCCCACTGCTGGGAGGGGAGAAGGGCGGCTGGAGAAGGACCCGGGTGGGAGGCAGAATGTCCCTTAGTTGTGTTCTTGCAGCCTCTGGGGTATGTCAAGGGCACGTGTGGTATCCGTGTGTTCTCCGTGTTTTGCAGAGATCGAGAGCCAGGGCAGTAAAGCAAGGGTGTACGGGGAGATGCTGCACGTGGACATACCCTTCCCTATTCCTGAGCCTGATGGATGCAAGTCCGGGATCCAGTGCCCCATTCAGAAGGGCCATTCCTACAGCTACCTGAATAAACTCCCTGTGAAGAGCGAGTACCCCAGTGTAAGTATGCAGACAGCTGGTCAGCTTCTCAGCTGCTGCCTATAGTGGAGCAGTCCCACCACCTGCCTTTAAGTGAAGATGTTCTGGTGAGACAAAGTAGACTCCATAGACAGTCTGGTGCTCTTTTTGCTGTATGACTCTAGTTTCAAGTTCCCACTTTGGAACAGGCCCAGCAAAGGAAGCAGCCTAGCTCCAGCTGCTGGCAAATGGCTTCAGCTGCTCCAGTATCTTCCTGCACCATGCTTCCCAGCAGAGCCTGCTGCATGCAGCTGAACGCTCCCAGACTGGGCGTGCTTGACTCTGGAGGGCAGTTCAGCTAGGGATGCTGCTGGGGTTTCCACTCTACTTTAGCAGGGAGAGGGAATTCGAGTGCAGCGTGTGGAGGTCTCCTGTGCCATGTAACTGGGCACTCTCCATCTACAGATGGTGCTCCAGGAATCGGTGCATGAGCGTGGCCCACCTACTGCACGCAAGGGCAGGGCCCCAGCTCTGTCCTCTTTGTGCAGAGCTCCCAGGACCTCCTTGTTCCACACTAGTGATGACTTTTCTCCCCATGCCCTTGCCTTAAGATTTTCTGAACGTTCTTATTTCCCTCTACTTCTCTCTTTCAGATTAAACTGATTGTGAAGTGGGAGCTGGTAGATGACCAGGACCAGATGTTGTTCTGCTGGAAGATACCAGTGCAGATTACTAGCTGAGGAGCTCTGCCATTAGTAGGGCTTGGGGAGGGAAAAACCAGAAACAACACAGGCCAAATTCTTTTATATAATAAACATTTCTTACTGCTTCCTTCAGAGCTCTGCAGCCTCTGAGCAGCCAGCACTGTGTTCCTTGCAAGATCAGCCCCTGGCAGAGTGCTCTTACTGTGTTTAGGTGACACCCCTGGGGTGTTCTCCTAGCAGCTCAAAGGGCAGCAGTGTCTGCTGCACAAGTGACTGAGCATCATTCTCCAGCTGCTCTTTGGAGGTACTTTATCTGTTAGACATGGAGCTGTCTGTCCTCAAAAAGGAATTTCTCAGCCATGAATCTGGCTATTGTCTGAGCTACTACCTGGTAACCCTTCAGTGCCTCTTCTAGAATGCCGGCTGCATCCACCCTCCTGTGTTTCTCCTGCTCTGTTGGGATCAGGATGCCCCTGGGACCTGCATTTGCTATCCATGCAGCTCAAGCAGAGGGAAGGAGAGGAGTCTTTCCCTGAGCTGACAGCCTGCTATGTTCTGGGCTTCTGCTCAAGCCAGCAGGACTCCAGCTGGGAAAACTTTTATTTTGTGGATGCAAAGCCAAATGGTGTTCAATGTCTCTGCAGGGATGATTCTTTCTCTAACCAATGGTTTGCACTACTACTAACTTGGAGCTGCTGCAAGCTCCTGAATCTCTTTTTATAACTTTCCTTTTAATAAAGGCTAGACAAAATTTGTTTGTGTTGTATTCTGTGAGTGAAGAGAATCAGGAGGAAAAGCAGAGTGGCCCAGGCACCCAGAGTGGCTGGGATTCAGCTGGTCTTCCTTCTTAGCTGAAGGCATGAGTAGAGGTGGTATGCTGGCCTAAGTGTGGGTGACCTGGAAGTAGCCTAACATCTCTGTTGCTGGTATCCAGCTGGCAATGTCTGGCTGTGCTCCTGCCTTGCTATTCCTATGCAGGCCTGAAATTGTGCAAAGGCTCTCTGAAGAGATGGTGGCATAGAACACAGCCTTGCTTGCTGCAGCATAGGTAAAAGTCTTCATACTGAAGGCTCTGGGGCTGGAAAAACAGCTCCCAGACCTGCCAGAGAGCCCTTACCAGCTGCAGTAACCTACACTTTCTCACGTGGGAACTGCAGATCCCTTGTGTGAGAACAAGGCAGAGTGTGAACAGCTACAATTTCCGTGCTGTCTGCAGGGACTGGAGTTGGCTCCTGCCACTGGTGCTGGGCTGGGGATTTGGCCTGGCAAAGCTCTCTACTCTGGTTTGGGAGCAGGAGGAGGCCATGTGCCAGCTGAGAGGGCTAAGAATTGGCTTACATGTGGGATGGCTCTGCCCTTGGCAGAGGCAAGACAAGCACGCTTCTGACAAGCCCCAGTGTCTTGAGCCACAGGGGCCCAAAATAAATGTTTTATTTAACAACATGAGAGAAGTTTCCAGCAGACTCAGTTAAAAAAAATAACCAACAACAACTTTACAGAAAGGAAGCTGGACCTGCTCCCCTTCCCCCTGCCCAGCCAGCATGGGGCACAAAGTATAGGGCTAAAGGCCACAGGGGGAGCTGGCCCTGGGGCCCCTCAGGCCTCTCCCATGCCCCAAGGTTAGGCAGCAGCTCTAGAAAAGCTGGGGTGGAGCCCCCATCTTAAGCTCCGGCCTGGGGGCCGGACGCTTCCCAAGGAGCGGGGCCAGCACCCGCGGTGTGGGAAAGGCTTGTCACTAGGTCAGTGCAGCAGTGGCAGGGAGGTGAACCCCTTTCTTGGCAGGGTGAGGGGGACAGGCAGGGGCTGTGTGGCAAGGGAAGGTGTCCTGTGAGCCTCCATGACACAGGGCAACGTGACAGGTGCTGAGGGCTGGGGTGGGCTCTGCTGCAGGAAGAGCAGGGGCTGGCAGGGCCAAGAGGGGTGCAGAGGCTGGGAGCTCAGCCCTGACCCGCAGACAGAGGTGGTGGGGAAGCTGTGTGCTTCGAAGGCGAAGGAGCAAGGAGCCTCGAAGCACCCAGAGCCGTGGGAGGCCTCTCTCTGTGCTCCCAGCTCCCAGAGGCACGCAGGGGAGCACCCTCACCCCTGCTCTCCTCGAGCTACGCGGCTGCTGGGCTCTGGGCTGTCTGGGGCACGCAGTGGTGTGACCGGGCCAGGGCCACGTAGCCCGGCAAGCACTGGCAGCGGTAGGAGCCCTCCGTGTTCTCGCAGGTGCCACCTCGGCACAGCGGCTCAGCGTTGCCCACTTCCTCACACTCGTTGATATCTGCAAGGAGAAGGACTGGGCTGAGCTGGTGGCACAGTGAGTAGTCCCAGCTCACAGCCATCTCCTTGTGGCCCTGCTGTCTCCCCTGGCCCTCCCACACGGGTTCTGCCTGCCCTGTCCCCCAGCCAGTACCTCCAGGATGTCCACAGTGATCCCACCAGCCTCCCATGCCCTCAGCCTATCTACAGAGCATCTGTAGTATCCAAGGGTGGCATCCCCAGTATCCTTCAGCACAGAACTGAACCCTGCCCCATGTACACCAGGTAAGAGCTCCTCCAAGCTCTGCAGCTGGTGACAACCCCTGGTTAGCAGCTTTTGGCTAACAAGTTATAATAGCTTAAGATCTGGGGAAAAGGCCACTTCTAGCCTTGGAAAATGCCCTTTTCTGATCCAACAAGGTCAACCAGGCAAATGATAGTGGCCCTGAGAGGCCGGTTATCATCTCCAGGACCAAAACACAGAGGGACTTCGCGCTGCACAAACAACAGCTTATTTTATTAACCTGCAAACTGTGCCAAAGGGCTCAGTTGGCCAGTTTGTCAGGCTGCAGTGTGCATGTGAGCCCTACAGCAGCTGCCCTACTGTGACAGGTCTGCTCTGCTACATGTAGTCACTCAGACACTTTGCCTGAGATACACCAACTCGTGGTGGGGCCATGAGCAGGACAGAGCACCCATGTACAACCCCAGAACTGCTGTTTGCACCCACAGATGCAAACACAGCCCCAATCCTCACCTACCAAGGCAGGCCCAACCCCTCTCACCACAAACTCCAGACTCAACCCCCGCTGATCAGCAGGGAGTGGGTAGCAGCTGATGGGTTCAGCTGGCCACCTAAGGGAGAAAGAAGGCCTCAGCAGGATCCTGGGAGTACCAAAGTGTCCTGCCACCCCAGGGACCTTGGATTGTGTCTAGCATAGGTGGAGGGGGCCATCTGACAAAGAAAGAGTAGTGCAACCCCAGGGAGGGATGCTGGAAGCAAAATTTTAAGGGAGCTAAGAGAAAGCACAGTAGCCACAGGAGGAAGATGGAGAGGGGAAACATGAGAAGAGAGAGCTTGATGAACCAGGTAGTCTTCACACACAGCCAAACCAACTGTTGAACTGACACTGTGGACTCACACTACACCTCAGGATCAGACATTGCCATGAACAGGATGGCTGAGAAGCCCAAGGAGAAGTCAGGCACATGAAGGGAGATGTGCTTTGCAGACTCAGAAGCAAGGGAAAGTAAAAGCTGAAAGAGCAGACAGGCTGGTCTGGCCACCAAATCGAGAGGAGAAATGAAACAAGGACACTTTAGCCCAGAGAGACCCAAAAGCCAGAAGCAACAGCGTAGTGTTGCAGCAGTCTGCACCAAGTCCTGGAGTTTGCCCACTTGGGCAGGGGTGGGAACACACAGCCCACCTTACAGGACATGAGTTAGCTGTTGCCATACGGAAGTGAGAGGGGAAGTGCTGCAGCAGCTCTAGGAATATTCTAAAGGCCTGCAGTCAGCAAGGTAAAAACATGGTGATGACTAAGAACTAAGCAGGATAACTGAAAGGAAAAAAACTGACTCCAGTGTAAAATGAGGGCTAGTTAGTTCAGGATAGAAAAGGCAACAAGCAAAGGCTCCATAAATATGTTAGCAGGAAACAATGGGGAATGTCAGTCTATTTCTTATCAAAAAAAGAAAACAAAAGCCAGTCGAGCTGGCTGGAGCAGCTAACATGGGTTTTGTTCCAGCCATCATAAAAACACTCATGGTGATCAGACAGGGCACAGACCATGTTTGAAGTGTTTAAACAAGGGTGCAGGAGCACAGGGAGGGAGAGGCCACACTATGATGGAGAGGTTCAACAATCAGATATAAAGCAGTTACATCCATAAAGGTTTGCAGCAATGCAAATTTGTGCGCTTAATGCTGCCTGCAGTCCCTGAAAAGCTTGACAGTTCTCTCTGAGATGGGAGCATAAAGGAGGCCTCAGAAAAGTAACAAAGGATAAATCTCATAACCATCTTCAAAAACAGAGAAGGGAAAATCCAGAATTACAGTCTGCTCACCCCTAAGCAGTTCAGGTTTGTGAGTGATTAGGTCATAACCCTCTAAAGAATAACAGGATCATTAAATAGCTGGTGCAGATCAGTTAAGGCCTGATTACATTAAGTCAATCTGGTTCTCTTCCCTGACCTGATAACTGCCCTGTCAGATAAGGGAGAAGTGGTGGATATGATGTGCCTTGGCCGTGGTGAGGATTTCAACACACTCTCACATGACACACTCAAACAGATTGAGGAAATACCCTCTAGATTAAACTGTGGAATTGCACAATGGACTGCCCAGCTGCACTCCAAAGACAATTAGCAATACCTGGCTGTTTCAACAAAAACTGTTTAAAGCACAGGCTACAGTGGTCTGTCCTTACCCCTACTCCATGCAAATGTTGTCATTACTGTAGACAAAGGAAGAATCCCCATGCTTATAAAATATATGTGTGTGACACCAGACTGCAAGCACTTGGCAGGGTTCAGACTTACTCTGATAGAGTAGTGGTCCAAATTCAACCAGACAAAATTCACTGATGGCAAATGCAAAGCACTGTGGCCAATGAAGGACAACAGTGCACAAATGCAGAAGAGGGAGTAACACCTGCCATTTGCACAGCTGCATTTGGGGTGGTATACACCATGGGTACTGTATGAAGAAGCTGCACCATTGTTTTGTACAGTAAGGATGCCCTGAGTTGGAGTAAGTGTCGTGCCTATGGAAAAGGAGAGTGTCTTCACCTGTTCTATTGAGTGCCTGAGGTCTCAGCTGGCTTGGAAACATATAATGTGAAAAGGATGGAGACATGGCATAGGGATTTAGAGGAAATGCAGAGAGCAGATTTAGAAACCATGTCTCATAGGGCAGGGTGGAAAATGAGGAATTTCACCGGGGCAGTGGCAAACGTAGAGGACATTAATCACGGTAACAACGGCTTGCGATGTACAGGAGTGGTATGAGAAGACAGGCGACATCAGCCGCTCTCGGTGGCGCCCCGAGCTGCTCTTACCTAGCTGCCAGCCGAAAGTGGCCGGCGGAACTCCCACGAGGGCCCTCCCAGCCGTGCGGGAAGCACTCGGAAGAGCGGGACCGCTGCTGCTGCTGCTGCTGCCGTCCCGGCCGGCACCGGCAGGGAGCAGCCGCGGCCAGGGGACGCGGGGCCTCACTCACCCACGCAGGCCATGCGGGTCATGTCCAGCTGGAAGCCGTCGAAGCAGTCGCAGGTGTATCCCTCCGGGACGCGCACGCAGCGCCCGTTCTCGCAGCCGTTGAGGATCCCGCACTCCTCCGCCTGCAGCCCCTCGAAGCCCTCGTAGAGACCTGGAGGGCGGCAAGGTGGGGTCAGAGCAGGGCGAGCCTCAGCCCAGCCGCTAAGGGAATATCGGGCATGCAGCAAGACAGCGACTCAGGACTGACTCAGAACAGCCAGGAACACAGCTTGCTCCAAGCCTGGAGCAGCCCGGCCAGGGTGGGGGCTAGGAGGCAGTCCCCATGGACACAGTCCGGGTGGGGAGGCACTTCTCTGTGTCCCCAGTACTCACCAGTTTGGCCGGGCAGGTAGCGGGGTGGAGACCGCGCTGGGCCGTGGTGGAGAGGGCTGCCGCGAAACTCACTGCTGGGTTCCCGCCGAGGGAAACTGGCGTCGGGGTTTCCGTACTCGGACTCCAGGTAGTTGTAGTAGGGGCTGGGAAGGCCGTAGTGGGGATCTTCCAAGCCCGGTCCGTACTCATACCTAGGTCTTTCTCGGAGTTCAGCCCCTCTCTCACTGTCTTCACTGGCCCCATTACACAGGAAAGCAAAATCAGCTGCAGGTGGTGAGGAAAAGGAAGGGTCAGTGCAGCTTGGCTCAGATGGATGGCCAGAGGATGTGCCTTCACACTGGGTCAGCTGAGCCAGCCTGCATTCAGTGCCCTCTAAAGCTGCAGCTCTGTAGTTTGTTGATTGTCAAGAAGACTAGCTCCTGTCTGGGGCCAGCAGGTTCTTGAGCAGCAAGAACCCCAATTCCCAGGGTGCTCCCATCCCCGGCTACCACTACCACCTAACGTGTGCAGAAGCAGTGGGATGCACAGGGCAACTCTCACCTCAAGTACCTTGGACTTGCTGCAAACCAATTTCAGGTACATTCTACCCACTGGTGCAGCTCAGCCCTGAAGTAATGTGTGTGGGGTTACCTACTCCTTGGGCTGGCTCCAGCAGTGCAGAGATCTTATGCAGCAGACCTGCATGACATGACAAATGGCAGCCCAGCCCACTCCCACCTCTGCTGGGAGATGCTTGCCCATGCCACCCAACTTACCAGAGGACCTGTGGGGACAAAGTGCACAGTTCTGGCCCCAGGCTTCGCCGAGCCGGCAGCAGCACTCAGTGTACGTGGTCTGCTGGCCATGCAGCAGGTCTTGGCAGATGTAGTCAGCAACAGTCTGCCAGCAGACATCCAGGTGGATTTCATACTCCTCCAAGGCATCTGTGAGTGACACAAGCAAAGGATGCCGTGGAAATCATCCAGAAGAGTGCCTGTCCATCTTGTCCCAAGAGACATGACCATGTGCCTCAGCTCCTGCCCCCTCCCTGCCCCGGCTGCACCCTGTGCTGGTGCTGACACATCTCAGCCAGACACCAAGTCCCCACCCACTACTCCCTCTTGGAGGACCCAGCCACGGGGCAGGATTTGTGGGGCAAAGGTGTGCTGCAGTGGGGGATCAGGCTCACCTGCCCTGCTGGAGAAATTCACACACCGGTTGCCAGTGGCATCCAGCACAAGAGGGAGGCTGCAGAAGCAGTGGTAGGAGCCTTCTGTGTTCAGACACTCGCCATTGATGCAGTACACTTCATTCTGACACTCATCCTGATCTGCTCACACAAGGACAGGACAATGTTTCAGTCTGGCAGACATGAGCAGTGTGACCCTTATGTGAGCCTAAATGGGGGCCTCATGGCCCTCAGGCCCTCCTCTCTTGTTCCCCAGGCTGGAACAAGGAAGGGTCCCAGGAAGCCTGTTACCTAGACCTGGCCCAGCAGGGACAAGTCTGGGTGTAGCAGCACAGCTGTTCCCCCATGTGCAGTGGGGTGCCCACTGCTCTTTGAGGCCATCTTACCAACACACTCAAGCCTGCTGGAGTCATAGAAGTATCCTGTACGGCAGAAGCACTTGTAGCCCGGCACCGTGTTCAAACACTGTCCATTGCGGCAGAACTCAGAGCCAAATGTCTCGCACTCGTCCATGTCTGAAAGAGGGATGGAGGGAGGGCAAGTGTCTCAGGAACCAGAGCCATGGAAGCAAGGTGGACTGGGAGCTATAGCTGCAGAAAGCTGTCACACCACCTTGCCTGGATCATTGAGAGGTCCCTGAGTGAGCCCCCCACCTCTCCCACAGGCCCCATGCTTGGGAGCAGAGGGACAAGCACCCTCAGGCAGAGCAGGAGGAGGGATGGTGTGAGCAGGACACTCACAAATTAAGAAATTTATGTGTATCTTAAGCACATAACCCCCTTGGAGGTGAAGTGCCAAAGACTGAGCGAGCTGGCCACTGGGAGATCTGTGTCTTAATGCTCCCCATCCCTGGTTCATAATGAGAGACTTGCACCAAGAAAAAATCACTGCCAGCAATGAGGCAGGACTGGAGGCAGGGGCACTTCCAGCTCAACAATACTGGCAGTCTGGGATTTCTCTGGAATGAGGAAAACAGCAGCAGGATGTTAGCATCCCCCACAATAGGCCTCAGGAGATAGTTTTGTCAATGCTTTTTAATGAAGGGTTTTACATAGTGCTCTCCCTCTTCCCCCTGGAAGAAATAAAAGAAAATGGTGCTAGTACCTGTGAAAGAGACTTTTCCTGAGAGCAGATCTTCCTGGGGAATATAGCCCTTCCCAAGAGGGCAGATCTCTTGGTACTCCACTGACCAAGGCACAGATGCCAAGAGGAGATGGAAAGAAAAGAAGCAGCTCGTTAGTGCAATCAAGGTGGAGCTGGCAGACAGAGCACTGGCCCTGCCTGGTGAGGTGGGGCCACAGTCCTACCTGTGCCTGGGATGGGGCAGGGGTAAGTCTCACAGTTGTCACCCCAGGCTGCCCCCACCGTACAGCAGCACTCCTCCTTGGTGATGTTCTTGGCCAGGACGCTGTCGCACAGGCGAACGTCACTGATGTGGTAGTAACACTGCTTGCGCTCTGCGCTGCCGGAGAGGTGTGCTGCACGTTTGTCAGAGCCCTCTAAAAGACAGCAGAGCAGGGACAGGATGGGGTCCTTGGCACCCCAACGCAGCATCCCATCCCTAGCAAGTCCCAGAGCACACCCATCACCAGCAGTGTGGCCTTCCCAGGTCCTCACTTTCAGGCTTCTGAGCACTCCCCAGACAAAAACTTGCCCATTATCTGTGGAGGCTTGTACAGCCCTGTCAGCCCCTCATCTTTATCTCCCCGCAGCCGGGGCTACCACGCTCCTGCTCTAGCTCTATCCACCCACCCAGGCTCTGTCGCAGTTGCCTACTCACCCACGGCAGCTCGGGGCTTGCACTGCCCTGCCTCTGTGTCGTACTCCTCGTGGTCACTGGGGCAGAGGCACAGGAAGGACCCCTCCACATTCTCACAGAGCGCAGTTCCGCACACGGCCACCATCAGCTCACACTCGTTCACATCTGCAAAGCAAAGAGCAGCAGTGGGCAGCAGGAGCCCTGCCTCTGCACTGGCAGCCTGTGCACGGTCTGCAGCATGAAGCTACCCTGCAGTAGGGAGACAAAAGCTGCTAGGGGCCAGCTGAGAACTACATTCACACCGTGGCTCAACACAAGTCTTGCAGGAGCCTCATGTCCTGCTCTTAGTGGATCCAGAGCTTGAACTCCAGCTTGCTGAAATCCAGTGGGTTGCTGGATCACAGAATCATCTAGGTTTGGAGGACTGCAGTCCAACCTCCTACTCAGTTACAGGATCCTACTAGGTTGCTCAGAGCTTTTTCTTGTTGGGTCTTTAAAATCTCCAAGGATGGCAATTGAACAAACATCACAGGCAACTGTTCCACTGCCTGCCCATTTTCACAATGAAAATTTTCTTACTTATAATACACCCTGCCTGTTCTCTACAGGCATCCATTAAAGTGCCTTTCTAGCACCTTCAGTGCCTCCATCCCCCAAGGACCTCTTTTCCACCTGGACAGAAAAGGGCTCCATGTTCGCTGTTAAACACTCACTTTTTCAGAGCCCGGTCCTTTGCAATCCCAAAGATCTGCTGTGCTAAGGGAAGGGGTTTTGACTCCATGAGCTGCCCTGTCCATGTGTGTGACTCTCACTGCGTGAGAGCAGTCCCTGTCTGTGGGCTGGGAGCCATCACACAGCAGGGAGGCCAGCCTGGCACCTGCCAGTGGCTCTCCTTTAGTGACTGGCAGAGCGATCCTGGCAGACTCACCAATGCAGTAGTGCCCAGAAGGTGAGCTCTCATAGCCACGGTCACAGAGGCAGCGGAAGGAACCATCCGAGTTCTCGCAGAAGCCGTGGCTCCCGCACAGCGTCTCATTGGCACATTCATCAATGTCTGCAGCAAAGCCGAGAACAAGGATTGCCCTAGTCCCCACTTCTCACAATGGACACCCCTACTCAGGCCCTTCAGCTCTGACCCCAAGATCTGGGACTGGGACAGGCATCCTCTTGATGTGAGGGACTGGGTCTGGCTGCTCCAGTTACTCACCTATGAGTGGGCATACTAAGAGAAGCTTCTTGGAACTGAGAGCCACAAAGAAGCCATGTGAATAGAGCAGTAGGGGCAGGGCGGGAATGGAAAATTGATGGGAAGCATGGGAGGTGACTGACAGGGGTGGCTGAGGGTAGCAGTTTCCTGCAGAGGTGTAAAGGGACACAGAGCCTACAAGCTCCAGCTGCTGCATGGAAGTTTTCTTGGAGCAGTCAGAACAGCTATGTGTCCACAGCCCACGTTTCCCAAGGGCAGGAGCAGCTCCTCGAGCTGAGGCTGAGTCTTAGTGCAGCCCAGAGCCCAGTGGCTGGCAGCAGCTCCTCCCTGCTGCAACCTTCCCTGAGCTGGGGGGAGCCTCAAAAACTGCAAAAGCCCTTTTGCTCTTTCCTCTTTGCCGGAGCCCGGGCTTCAAACCCAGACTCGCTAGCCTAGCATGCTCCGGTACCAGCAGCCTTTCCACTCACCCAGACCTGCCAGGCAGGTGACTGGCACTGGCCCCAGCAAGCACAGCTTACAGGGAGCTGCGGTCCAGCCCCAAGCCTGGAATGGCTGTAACCTGCCCAGGACTCTCCCCAAGCGGAAAGCAGCACAATGCAGTGTCTGTTCCAGATGCCAGGAAGAGAGAAGTCTAGACGCAAGCAGGCAGCGCAGCCAAGAAAACAAACTCTCAGCATTATCTGCCTCTCCAGCTACACATTTCCTCCTCCTCCTCCTCCCTGTGCCTCTGGCAGAGATGTCCCACAACCACCCTGTTCCTGCCAGGGTGAGGGACAGGGAGACCCAGGGCTGTACTCACCAATGCAGTCACCCAGGGGGGTCCAGTGGAAGCCAGGCTGGCAGCCCATGATACAACGGTAGGAGCCCAGGCTGTTCTGGCACCGCCACGTGCCACAGATGGCATCCCCATATTCCTTACACTCATCCACGTCTGCAGGGTGGAGAGCAAGGGGATGAGGATGGTCAGATGGGGACCCTGTTTGGTCAATGCAGCACCTGGGTCCGCTTCAGCTGGCCAGAGGCCTTGAACCAGTGCTAGTCCTCCTTACAGGACACCAGCAACTTTGAGTGCTGGGAGCAGAACTGCCCTCCCCCCTGCACTGGCTTCATTCGTCTCCTCAAATTCTGGGAGGCTGATCTCCCCAGCAATGAGCTCTCACCCACGCAATCATCAGTCTCCTGGGAGTGTTTGAATCCATTTTCACACAGACATCTGTAGGAGCCCTCCGTGTTCAGACACTGGCCTTGCGAGCACAGGGACTTGTCTGCACATTCATCCACATCTGTGAAATCAAGACAAAAACATCAACCTGGATCTCACAGAAGGGCAGGAAGCAGAGGGCAGGACCTAAAGTATGTCCCTGCCACCCTTCAACTCACCTTGGCAGCTGACTCCACCAGCCACATTTGAGAAGCCAGGAGCACAAATGCAGAAGTAGGATCCATGACTGTTGAGACATTCACCATTGGGACTACAGATCTCACTGTTCAGGCACTCATTCACATCTGCAGAGGGAGCAGAATCAGGACCATGCACCCAGCCCTGGGGTACATCCTTCACCAAAGCCACATGGGTTCCCTGTTCCAAATCTCTTACAGGCAGCCCTCAAAGGGCTCCTGGCCCCTTGTTTTCTCCTCATGGAAACCAAGATCTTCCCTGTCCATGGTGAGCCTGAATTTGACTACAGCCTTATGGATGTGCCATGCATGGTGGCATCACTTGCCTTGGCACCAGCATCCTCCCTGCTGAGAAAGAAGGGGGATCCAGTATGTCCTGGACCCAGAGGGCTGCGTGGATGGGGTTCATACCTTCGCACACGGTGCCATTGATGAGCTCAAAGCCAGCCTGGCAGTGGCACTGGTAGGAGCCCGGAGTGTTTCTGCACTCTCCCCCCAGGCACTGGACAGCAGGGTCCTCACACTCATCCAGATCTGCCAAGAGGAAAAGCACAGCACAGAGTGAGCTCCCAGCTCCTGCCACCACTGGAGAAGATCCCCATCCACAGAAGCATCACCCAGCTGTTGGCCTGCAAAGTGGGTTTGAGCTGTCCCCCCAGTCCATCCCATCACAGCGAGAAGAGGGTAGAGACTCCCTGTTACCAGGGTGTGCAGATTCAGCCCAGACTCTTCACTCCCTTCCATCATAGGGACCAGCAAAACACTATCCCAGAACTAAGTGGTGCCTAGTGACAAGACCAAAGGCAAGGGGCACAAACTGAAATATAGGAGGTCCTGCCTGAACACTCTCTGTGACAGTGGCAGAGCACTGGCCTAGGTTGCCCAAAGACATTGTGGAGTCTCCCTTCTTGGAGATACTGAAAAGCTATCTGGATGTAGTCCTGGGAAGAGCTGTTGGTGGCTCTGCTTGAGCAGTGTGTTGATGAAATGAACTCCAGAAGTCCCCTCCAGCCTTAGACATTAAACGATTCTGTGAGCACAGGGATACTGCTCACCCCAGTGTCTGTCTCCAGCAGAACTCTTCTCTGCATACAACAACCACCAAGAGGCCAATGCAGAGTCACAGTTGTTGACAAATCCTCCCTTCAGCCAACTGCACAAGAGCAAACATCAGTAGAGCAATGCAGCCCTAGCCCTACCTTCTGAGGCTCTGCTTTCTCACTTGCCAGACTTGTCTACAATGTCCTTCTTGTGGAAGAGCTGTCCAGGGGCCTACAACAACTCTTATCCAACTGGAGAGCTCTCCACAAATCCTCTCTCACCCAGCTCTCCCAGGCCTTGGCCAGAATCTGTTGGCACTCTGAGGATTTTGCTCACAGCAGAGGAGAGAAGGATACCTTCCCTCACACAGAGGGCTGCAAGATGCCAGCAGACTGCCTGCAGCCCTTGAGGTAGGGGCAAGCAGGGGAGAACACTGCACTGACAGGAGGTAAAGCCCTGAGACTGGCAGCTCCTGAAGGTAGGGAGGAACACTCTTCTCTTTGCAGAGCACTGAGCATGCCACAGGCACAAAGAGCATCACTCCCTACCACCTTGGGGCAGGATTCCCAGCTTTTCAGTCTCAAAGGGTTGCAAGAAGCAGTATTATTGAATCCTTCTGGAGAGGAACCAAAATCTAGTTTATTTACAAAAAAAAACTATCACAAAACCCTTATCATGAAACTTATCATGTTTCAAATATGAAACCTCAATCCACAGACAAGGCCACCAGCCAAGGCAGGGAGGAACATACCATCCTGCCATCAGGTCAGCGTGACCCAAACCATATCAAACCCTGATAAGATGCCCTCATGAAATGGCTGGGGCAAGGTGGCTGAGATAGGGCAGCTCATGTGGAGTCTTGGGAAGAGGGGAGGGCAGATGTAAGGCATCAAAGCACGGCTCTTCCATCACACCCAAAAATCAAATGCAAAATAAGTTCATTTCACACTGGCTTTCTCAGACATCAAAACAGAGGAGAATTAAGGGAGGAAAACTTCCCCCTCCTCCCCTCCTGGAGGCCCCCATACAGGGGGATCCTTCTGAGAGTCACATCAAAGGCAAGATCTTCCATTTGCCAGCTATGTGCAGGCTGCAGGGCTCTGCAGTGCTCCAGAGATAAATTCTCAGCACGTGGCCGTTCTTTAAACAAATACCTTTGCCAGCTCTGCCCTTTCCCTTCCCTTGCTCCAAACAGGGAATTTGCATCAAGCCATCTCAAGCCCAGGATATCCCCCCACCGTCAGCCATCAGAGATGGAGTTTTCCTGCTTGTGCTTGGGCAGTTGAGCTGTCAGGCTGGGACTGAGCACTCTCATGTCTCAGCACTGCACCCAACACAAATCAGTGCTGCTGTCAAGTCTCTGCCAGCACACCTGGCACAGCAAAGACCTTGTTCTAAGCTTTCCCTTTTAAACATGTCCAAGTTATATTAGCGGCTGGGGAAAAATGATGAAACCTGGGTGCTCCATGGGCTGTAGACCCAAGGTTTCTCCTACTGTTGAAGACCTACATTTGAAGTAGATGCACACAGTTCTGAACTAAAAACCACACAACTCTGCCTCCTGTTTCCAGGCCTCCTGTACTCCTCTGGCTTTTGTCAGCATCTTCTAGATCATCATTGGTCCATGAGTCCTTCCCCCCATCCCTTTCCTGTGTGAGCAAAATCACCTTCCTGCTGCTCCAAGTGACATCTGCTCGCAGCCTTCCATGCTCTCTGCTGAACAGGAAGCTAAAGAGCTGGAAAAGGATCCTGAGGCTAAAGAAGCCCTCCTGCCCCACCAGTAACCCAGCTATGGCAATGTCTCTTCCCTCATTTCCTCCAGCATCCCCCCCTCTGTTCCTGGGGAAGGGATACCTTCACACATGCTGCCATCTCTGGAGACAGCATAGCCGGTGTCACAAGACATGCAGGAGTAGGAGCCCTCAGTATTGAGGCAGAGTCCGGAGGGACAGGGAGCCCCAGCTGTGCATTCATCAATGTCTGCAGAAACACATGAGGGAGAGTGGGATAAGAGGAAAAAATGCAGAGCAAGCATGACTGAGGCACATGTGCTGGGGGAATTAGCCAGCATGGTGGCCAGGACTCAGGCAGAGCCAAGTGCTCAGGGTGAGCCTAGGGACCCTCTGGACCAAGTGTCTGACACTGGAGAGTGTCTGGACACATGGCTCCCTAGTACCTTGGCAGCTCTTCCCATCAGGTGCCACCTCGTAGCCCCGGTAGCAGGAACAGCGGAAGGAGCCATCCAGGTTGACACACTGCCCATGAGCACAAGTCCCCTCCACGAGACACTCATCCACATCTGTGTGATACAGCAGAAGGCAACATGGCATGGGAGGGTGCTCAGGGCAGCCCCTCCACACAAGCTGTGAGTGCAGTGTGCCCTGGGCAGACAGGCTGGCTGACTGCAGGAGAAGGGTGCTGCCCGTGCCCCTGCTGCTACTGAGGCTTACAGGGAGTGCTGCTGTGGGGGCAGGGGTGCTGCCCAGAGGCAGCCCAAATTCCTCACCAATACATCTTCCGTTCCTGGGCCGGTAGCCAGCCCCACAGCTGACACACTTGTAGGATCCTAGTGTATTGACACATCTCCCACTGGGGCAAGAGCTGGGATCCACGCACTCGTTGACATCTGCCAAGAAACACAGTTCTTTCAGGCTCCCAGAGGTAAACAGTGCAGCAGTCTCCAATGTGTCCTCTCCAGCTGGATCCTCAGAGCTTCCCTCCAGGGCACAGTGATACCCAATAGGAGCTGAGATAAATTTGCTGGGGCTTAGACAAAATCTCTTATGACCCCACCCATCCCTCAGGATCCTACACCCACATCTGAGGGCTGACATAAGTCAGCAGCTAAACTCACTGCTGCAGGGTGTTGCCAAGGCCAGGAATGTGCATGGGCAGAGAAGGGGATCAGAGAACATCTGTGCAGGGCCATCTCATCAGGGCGTTTCATAACTATGGTTAGGATGAAACCTCCAGCTCAGTTGTCCTTAAGGCAGGTGCTTTCTGGAGGCTGTGTGGGGGGAAGCAGCATTCTGTACTGTATGTAGGTCCTGTTTCCTGTACTGCCTCCTAAAATAGCCTCCACTCTGTGATGGAGATGAGCTACTGAGAAAAGGGAATCTTTTATCAAGTATGTTGACAAGGGTGAAAGCTTTGAAGGGCCCAGGTCCTGCCATGTGAATAGGATGCAGTGGGGATCAGTGGCCTGAGTCTCTGCAGCCTGCTCTCCCTGCAGTCCACCTGCCAGCATGACAATTTTGTGACAAAGCCAAGGTGGCATGAAAATATATAGGCACGTCCTTCCATAATGGGAAGCTGGAATGGGCTGGTCATTGGGGAACTCCATGGAGAGATGGGAGAGAATCTTGGGAGAACTCCATTCCCTCTGCCCAGGAAAGCCTGTTCCTCCTGTAGTCAAAGGAGAGGACAGGTAGTCCTTGGGAGGGCACAGGGCAGACAAATGTGGGGGTGTCCTGCCTCCCTTACAGGAGGAGACACAGAGTGATGAGAAAAGGAAGTGTTCAGCCACGTATAGGGTAGGTTGGAGGGGCAGGGGTTGCTGGGAGCAGCAAGCTTTACCTTCACACTGTCCTCTGGGGCCCATGGCAAAGCCCTCCTTGCACTGGCAGTGGTAGGAGCCAGGTGTGTTGATGCACTGATGTCCTCGGCAGATAGAAGGCTGCTCACATTCATCTCGGTCTGGCAACACACAGGGAGACAGTCCTGAGTCTTCCCCCACCAGTGTCAGCAAGGCTGGGTGCAGGAGAGGACCTGCTCCCCCTGCAGCTGGCTCTACCCAAGGGATCTGTGCTGGGGCTCTCCTCTATCCCCCACCTGCTCTAGCATCCTCCTTGCATGAAGCAGTGATCAGGGCTGGCATCACAGCCTCCTGCCTGGACCATCATGGGCAAGATCCTATACCTGAGCAAGCAGGAGAGAGTGACTGCCATGGATCAAGCTGTCTATGGGCAGGCCTGTGGGAAGGGAGGATGTGCAGGTGTGCACGTGTGTGTGCACATTCATGAGCGAGCGTGAGGCTGAGAGAACAAAGAGGCCCTGGAGAGATGGCAGCTCTGTGTCAGGTGAACACTACTTACCCTCACAGCTTTGCTTGCCCACTGACACGGCCAGGGTGTACCCAGAGTAGCAGAGGCAGAAATAGGAGCCCACACTATTGATGCAGCGACCTTTTCCAGCACAAGGGTCTTTCAGACACTCATCTTCATCTACAACCAGGCGGGGGAGGAAGACCAGCAGTCACCCCCTTCTGCTTGCAGCCCCTGCCAGCCCCGCCGTGCAGCAGTGGGCCGGGCCTTGGCAGGGCTGCCAGGAGGACTCAATGGGCTGTTGAGGCCCAGGAGGCAGAGCAGTCAAACCATCGACTGCCAACCTACCAATGCAGTGGAGGCGGCTGGGGTCCAGGGTGTAACCAGGGTGGCACAAGCAGCTATATCCCTCTGGGGTCAGAACACAAGCACCAGCTCCACAGGAAAGGGGTGAGGAGGCACAGCCACTGACCCCTGCAAAGAGAGAGCATCAGGTTGGGAGCAGCACCAAAAGGGTGCACGGAATCCAGTATCTGCTTTGTGTCCCCAGCACCATACCAGGAGGCTGCTTTTTCCCTTCTTGAAGAGTGATGCTGAGCCTGCTCCTCTCCCGCAGAGAGCCTGCACCCACGGGACAGAGGGAGGACACAGCAGACCCTGCCACCTCCCTGGGCTCCTGAGCTGGCATGCCCCAGTGCCATATATCCTCACCTGCACTGCAGCCCCGTGCCTTAAACTAGAACTGGCAGCAGAGCCTGCCACCTGTGGTGGCGTTTTTTGGGGTGACAGCAGGGCCCCAGCCTCGCAGCACCCCGCTGAGCCGAGCACAGGCAGCAGTGAAGGGGCAGTGAGGCACCGCACACCCCTCGGCATGAAGCCAGCCGGGGGGAGTGAGGGAGCAGCCCAACCCCACACAAAAGGCTATTGAGGAAGACGCATTCCTCAGCAAGGTGCCTCCGCCAGGCCTGCTCCCCAAGGTGCTCCAGCCCCCGGCGCAGGGCAGGGATCACACTCCCAGACACTTGAGCAACCCTGGAACAACAGTAGCCTTGTTTCCGGCGCGGTAAACAAGCCGCCCCGGGAGCCGCACGGCCCCCCCTGCGCTCCCCCTTGCCGATGAGTCAGCCCAGCCGCGGCGGGGCA